>PVHX01012952.1:0-13928 GCA_004024805.1 Geosciurus inauris | reverse complement strand
TGTTTTAGAATAGCATTACTCCAGTGGCCTGACTCCCAGTATTATCATGTGCAGAAGCAGCCCTTTGCTATTTTGCAGGAACATTAGAGACCTGCTAAAGGACATACACAAAGAAGTGTACTTTGGATTACACCTGTACCTGCCAAGACATTTATCTGAATATTCCCCTTCCTTCTTCTTACCTATTGCAAATTTATTCTGAAGTCTCCACAACAAAGTGTGAGGAACGTAACTACCTTCTCTTCCATAACTTTTACATGCTCACTGTTTTAGTCAGGTTTTTTTGCTGCTGTGATAAAGACCTGACCAGAACAACTGCAGAAGAGGAAAAGTTTATTTGAGGGCTTACTGCATCAGAGGTCTTAGACACAGAAGTCAGGCTCCATTCGTCGGGGCTCGAGATGAGGCAGAACATCATGGCAGAAGAGTACGGCGGAGGGAAGCAACTCACATGACAACCCCAAAGCAGAGAGAGAGACTCCACGCTCCAGATACAAAATATATACCCCATAGCCACGCCCCCAATGAACCACTTCCTTCAGCCACACCTCACCTGCTTCCATTTACCAGTTAATCCCATTAGGCATTAATTCACCTAACATTCACTAAGGTCATTCCTAAGGTCACATACCTATGAAGGGATAGAACTGGAATTTAAATACTGGTGGTTACTCTTGCTGCAGCATGATGAAATACAACAATTCAGCCAACAGCAGAGCAGGACAACTAAAATCTCACCTAGAATCTTGCTGTAATTTTTTCCCTTAATCAAGTTTTTTACTCCATTTCTTGCCGAAGGTCTTCCAGAATAGGTTTCATATTAAGGGCAAAAGAAACAAATCTGATTCCCTAGCTCCTTACCATGGGCAATAAGAAAGGAAACGAACTCCTCTCCCAATGTCACCTCCAGATGTTAGCATGCTGCTTCGAATAAGCTGCTCAGGTGGCAACATATGTTGCTGATGGGCAGAAAACATGCCTCTCCATTGTACTTTAATGCAGGTTTTGGTCAAGATCTTAACTGTTAGGATGCTGTGCTGATGTGAGACTCTGAAGGGTTCTATTGAAGCCAGAATTAGACAGTCAATGTAGATAGGTAACTCAAGCCAGGTCAGATCAAGGAGGCCAATTTGGGTTTGGGACAGTTGGAGAGGTACTGAAATGCTAATGCCTTCAGAGCCCTTCCTCCATTATTATCAGGATAACCTGCCCCTGCTTCAATCTGTTGCTAAGGTAACCTGTCCCAGGGATTATCCTTCCCTACAGGGAGTTGTTAATTACACTTCCCTCCTGCCCAAATCACTCCACCTGGGCCCTCTCCCCTATCTGTGTGTTTTCACCTTTTTGGCCATCCCACTGAGCATATCCTGGGCCTAGTCACATACACAGGAAGAGAGCAGGAGAACAAAGGAAGCCTAGGACATATAAAAAAGCAAAACATGTATACTTCTTGGGATACCAGGATACCAGCTATGGCCCCTTCTCCCTCTTGGGAGAAGCTTATGTTACCCCTTTTTAAATAAACCCTTCTTAAATGCTTGCCTTGGTGTGCTTCTCTAATGTTCAAACTTCAACATGCGAAGGAACAGAACTCGTCACCAGTAACCGGCAGTATCACTATAAAGGTTAATGAGACAATCATTAACTTGCAGGGCCTGATGTAAAATGAAAATGAGGGACTCCTTCTCAAAAATCACTAGGCATATCATCACAACAACAGCAAATCATTAAACATATGGCCTTCCTAAATGTTATGGTTTGGATATGAGGTGTCCCCCCAAAGTTCCTGTGTTAACATAGAGACATTTAGTAGATAAATGATTGGATTTTGAGAGCTGCAACCTGATCAAGGAGTTAATCCACTTAAGAGATTAAAAGTTTGAATGGACTAACTGGACAATAACTCTAAGTAGGAGGGGTGTGGCTGGAGAACATGAGTCACTGGATGATTACCTTTGGGGTTTACATTGTGTTCCTGGTTCCTTTTTGTCTCCTTCCTGGCTAACATAAGGTGGGCAGTTTTCTTCCACTGCCACTCTTCTACCATGATGTTCTTAGGCCAAGAGCAATGGAGTTAGTCATCCGTGGAATGAATCTCTGAGACGCTAAGCCCAAAATAAACTTTTCCTCCTCTAAGTTGTTCTTAGAGGCTTTTGGTCATAGAGACAAAAAGCTAACTAACAAACTAAACACATGGCCTTGAGCAACGATAAATTGTTCCTATTTTTAGGCAAGTCCTGAGGAAAATTAAGTTAGCAAACATTCCTTTGCTACATGAACTTTGTCTCCCTCAAGTCTCCAGTCTCCTCCTTGCCCAATTCAATACCCTTTCCTGAGGTGTTCCTCTGGAGGATGACCAAAGTCAGCAACATCTCCCCCTTGATCTTTCCTGGCTTTATCATCAAAGATCACTGTCTTTGCATTCTCTCAACATTTATCAATCACATGTCATGACATTTATCTTCAATAAAAACCAGAATCAAGTGAAAATGACATTATCTCTGAACTGGAGAGAAACACAAGCCAAAGGAAGAAAACCAGTAAATAAAATTTACTATCTAGTGGCACAAAACTACTGTGAAGTGGAGAATCAAAGACCACATAAGAAAGAGAGACAGACAGGAAATCTGTCTGGAGCACAGATGAAAAGAAGGCATAGGCACCAACCTAGAAGTCAGAGTTATCCATGTCAAGAAGAATATTCTAGACAAAAAAAAAAAAAAAGAATATTCTAGACAAAAAAATTTTTTTTAGCATCTAGTTGCTGGCAGCATTGAAAATTTTTGATGAAATCATTTGAAATAAATATAGTGATTTTTCAAAGGATTCAGAATGATAGTAAGAAATTATCAGAAATCTACAGGAGACTTTTGGTCTCTTGAAATTATTCATGCTCCACTTCACCACTGCTGCTCAACAGCCTTCCCTGCTGGACAAAGTCCAGATTTACTGTCACAGTTAATTGCCATTTTGCTGACATGAGAGTTTGCTTTAGGTATGTGTTGGCACCAAAAAAAAAAAAAAGAAAGAAGGAAAGAAAGAAACAAAGAAAGGAAAAAAAAGTGGATAGTTAATGATGATGGCCATGTCTTTAATAATAATGAGGTCAAGTTTTAACTAGAATTATTTCAACCTCTGTTACTGAATAGATTAGTGGT
Organism: Geosciurus inauris; assembly: GCA_004024805.1. Taxonomy (NCBI): domain Eukaryota; kingdom Metazoa; phylum Chordata; class Mammalia; order Rodentia; family Sciuridae; genus Geosciurus; species Geosciurus inauris. The sequence goes on along the minus strand of PVHX01012952.1, from coordinate 10,770 downwards.
TGGGGAGGTAGGAGAAAGGGAGACAGATGCACCATGTATAGGCTAACGTTTCTCATGTTATTTAAAAGAAAACACAGTTATGCCTTGCTTATTAATGAAGATAACATTCTGAGAAATGTGTCATTAGACATGAAGTCATTGTATAATCATTATGGAGACTTATACAAACTAAAACAGCCATGACATCACTCAGCAATAAAATCTTATGGGACCATTATCATATATGCAGTGTGTTGTTTATTAAAACATTGTAGTGAGATCATTAATTGTATAAGGTCTATATTAACTATAATCTCTGCTCTTCCAAAGACCTAATAGTAACCAGAACAAGATACTACAAGGGCATTCTATGGAATTCACACTGATATATTTTTGTAGTTGTCTCCTAAAAATGTACTTCCAGAAGATGGGACTTATAAAAACTATGCATGATTAAAAAAGACTGTTCTTACAGCAGGTGGCCTTTGGACACCCCTTAGTAACCACACATGGTACTACACAGGAGTAGCACATGCTGTATATACTTCTCCTATATGTGAAACCCAATTGTATTACAATTGACATGTGTTTATTTCCATTTTGAAAGAACTATTACCCCACATATATGATATAATGGGGGAGCATCAACAGAAAAATAATTTTAAAGTTACTTTTAAGGACTTCTAACATTCCAGATGATATATAAATAGATAAAATTAAGACAATCAATTCTCCAAAGAACAATGTAACTGCTTTTCTTGGTGTTTTTATGCACAAAAAGCCAATGCAATAACAGTAGGCAGATCTGGGGGATAGCTAGATAGGCAAATGTGAAGGTGGATAGTCACAAACACTTATCAATAGAACCATGGTACATTAGATATTACACTCAACTGGCCTAATAACCTTCTTATCAAACCCGGTTCCCAAACCTGGTTCCATCACTGTGGCTAATCAGAGGAATGTATAAAATTCATGTGTTTCTGCTACAATTGGAAGTAGAAGTGAAATTGTTTCAAGATTACACAATATCCTAAATGCTAAGGATCCCAGTCTTTAAGTGTTAAAATCGAGATATAAAGAAGCAATTATTACCTAAGAAATATTCTAAAATATATAGACCTTTATGTCTAAGAAAACATTTCTTTACAGAAGATTCAACACCTTTTATAAGGCAAATGCCAAGATACTTTGTATTTGTGCCATGTGTGTTACTGCATTTTTTGATTTTGATGTACAATAATAGTACATCGGTCCCAGACAGCCTACATAGGATAGCAAATAGACTAGCATTCCAAAGAAACAGACTTTCTCTCCAGAAAAACAAAGAAAAATATTGTGAGTTTTCCCGTACATAAACGATGGGAAGAAAACACATTCATTCCTTAACAATAGTAGAATTCACTTCACTTTCTTAGTCAATAGCAAGAAAAGAGATCCTATGGATATTAACAAAAATGGAGATCTCATGGCTTCCTGACATTTTTATGAAATTAAAAGTCACTTTTTGGCAAAAATGAAAAGATGTATTTTTAGTAATTAAAATGTTACCCAGAAACCCCTGTCTTCCTGGAATTCTCAATAAAAATTCCCAAAGCTCTTGGCAATAACTTTCAAGCACCACAATTTCTGCCAATAAAGAAAGAATGATCATGCACTTGTGGTCAAGCAACACTCTTTGCTTTGTTTGTTTGAGAGTCTGAGTATGAGAGGCCAAATTGCTATTGTTCCACAAGTACTGCTTGACACAAAGAGTGTATTTACAGTGAAAATCACACAGGACTAGACTACTTGATGAAACAAACTAGGCAATTATCTTGCTTATAAAAAGTGTTTATCATATTTCAAAGATGCTGTTTGGAATAAGAAAAAAAAAATCAGGTTAAAAATCTTAATGATTTAAGTCCATCCCCCAAATTTCTGATCTTCGGATAAATAAATGTAGCCAAATATCATATACAGCTTTTTTGGAGACAAACAGAGATTCACTTGGGGAATCTGAAGGTAAAGAGATACTTCAAGGGGGCCAAGCAACTGGAACATGTAGCCTGCAGAAAGCGGGAAAAGTCCTAAGGGTATATCCTAAAAATCATTGGGGGCAAGGTAGCATAAAAAGAAGGTGAGCAAAAGACTTTGTGAGACACAGCCAGGTGTCCTTTCTTATGTGATGAGTACCTCAACCTAGATCTGCATCAAACTCTTGGCAAAAAATTTGACCTTAAATATGAAACCTTTGTGGTAATGTGCTATGTAGTTAAAGAAATCACCTAATAGTAAACTATTATTTTGCATTCTGTTGCCATTTTTGGAACCCAAGCAGTGGCAATAAGCTAACCACTAAAATTATAATAATTTTCAAGACAATGTTTACTGTTCGAGATTTAAACAGAACAAGATTTAATTCTGACTGAATGATTTTGATGATATTACATAACTTCACTGATTTTTAGTTTCCTTAAGTTTGTTTTTTTTTCAACCAGGAACAATATTTACTATCTTCAGAGTTATGAATGTTAAATGAATTGCTGCATATAAAGACTTATATGTATTAACTGGAATGTGCTGTGTCATTCAAAATATTAAGCATTCAGAAAATAGTATTCATTGGTAGTACTAATGAAAGAACATACACACTAAGGCCCAGAGAAGTAATGATTTGCAAGGTGAATGACTGATAGCAGGTGAGTTTCAAACCAGATCACTCCTCTCCTTCTACTGTATTATATCTCAGACTCAAGCTAATTTTTGAGCCTCAATTATTTAATGCTCTAGTATTACCAGGACATCTCTGGTCTCTTCAATTATAAACTTTTCATATATATTAAGATGAAAAATTACACAAATACATAGAGACAAGCAATCAGGACTTCAGTGAGGAAAAATATTAAAGCCCAGTTAGCTAACATTGCTCTCAATGCCAGGTGATGTAAGTTCTCCAAGTGTTTTCCACATAAAACATATCATCCTCATCACCAATTACTTATTTTAGGTTTGCAATTTTACTTTCAATTTCAGTTTCACTTGAATTTCAGCAAAAATAAAAATATTAAAAAATGCATTCTTTGAAATATTGCAGAAACATAAATAAGAAACTACATAAAGCTCTCAATTAAGCTTTTTTTTTTTTTTTTTGTGAGGGTGAGAGTGTTAGGGATTGAACCCGGAAGCACTTCATCACTAAGCTATATTCTCAATCCTTTTTATTTTTAATTTTGAGATGGTCTCATTAAGTTGATGAGGCTGGCCTTGAATTTACAATCTTCTGGCTTCAGCCTTCTAAATAGCTGAGATTACAAGTATGTGGGACTGGGCCCAGGTCATTTACACACTTTAAAAACACAAGCATTTTTTGACTTTGCAAATAGCTAAACAAGCTAATGCTTTACAACATGAATTTTTCATTGGTCAATCTTCCTGCCTCACCTGCCCAGAGGTGTTCTTCCTTTGATGTTTAGAATTGCAGAAAGCCAAGCACATGGTTGCTGGTTAGAAAACGCATTGGTCATAGGATGGCAGTCTGAGATTTTATGCTAGCCACAGATATGGATGATAAGATATTAACATTCCTGTAATCCCAGCACTTAGGGAGGCTGAGACAGAATCGCAAGTTCAAAGCCAGCCTCAGAAATGGTGAGGCACTAAGCAACACGGTGAGATCCTGTCTCTAGATAAAAAACAGAAAAATAGGGCCGAGGATGTGGCTCAGTGGTCAAGTGCCCCTGAGGTCAATCTCCAGTACCAAAAAATAAAAAAAGATATTAACATTTACATTAATGATATTAACTTTATCTAAGTATAATAGGCAGATAATGACCTCCCTAAAGATACCTATACCCTAAGTCTTGGAATTTATAATAATGTTAACATTACATGATAAAAGGGATTTTGAAGATATGCTTGAAGCTATAAATGTTGAGATGAGTAGATAATCTTGATTTATTAGAGTAGTCCAGTATAAAAATATGTCATTAAAAACAGAGAACTTTCTCTGGCTAGAATTAGAGAATGGATGATACAAAATTGGAAAGCAAAGAAATTTGAAGCATGAGAAATATTTGTTATTTGGGGGTTTAAAATAGAGAAAGGGATGAGACTTTGGACAATTTATCTAAACACAAGTTTCCTTCCCTTTAGAACTAAGTTTTTATGTCCATTTCTCTTTGTCTTCTTCTTTTGGTATTTGCATTATCTCCAAGAATTGATCATTTTTCTTCATTTATTGATCTTTCTATTCCTCAGATTATATGTCATCATATATATAATGCTCTATTTTGATGTTGTTGGCTTATGTTTTTGTTTTCTTCTCCAGCTCAATTTATTGTTGAGTCTCTCTGGAAAGTTTTCTATTTGTTATAATATTTTTCAATGTCAAAAATTCTATTTGGTTCTTCTTCATAATTATTAAGTTTACACTGAAAAGCTATGTTTGGGGATTCATAATTGCAGTTTCTTTTTATCTTTTAACATTATTTCCTTTAGTTCCTTTAACATGTTTTAAAAGTGGATTTATGGCCACTAAATCTATGATCCCTTCAGTCATATATTCTGCTAAATTCTTCTTTTTCCATGCATGTTTCTATTTTTCTCAAGTCTAGTATTTTTTTAATTTTTAATCTTTTGTATTTGATTTCCCTCCCTTTTTATTGGCTCATTGTAATTATACATGCCAGTGGGATTTGTTATAATATATTCATACATGCACACAATAAAACAGTATAATTTGATTAATTTCATTCCCCAGTATCTACCCTTTCCCTCTCCTCCTTCCCCCTGAACCCCTCCTTCTGTTCTACTGGTCTTCCTTCTATTCTTTTTAAAATTTGTTCTAATTAGTTATACATGATAGTAGAATGCATTTTGACACATTGTACACAAATGGAGCACAACTTCTCATTCCTCATTCCTGTACGTGGTGCAGAGTCACACCAGTAATATAATCATACATGTATATAGAATAATAATGTCTGTCTCATTCTAAGGTCCTTTCCATCTTTGCAGCCCCATCCCTCCCCCTCACTCTCTCTGCACAATCCAAAGTTCCTTCATTCTTCTCTACGCCCACCCCCACTATGGATCAGAATTTGCTTATGGGAAAAAACATTCAGCCATTGGATTTTGGGGATTGGCTTATTTCACTTAAGATGATGTTTTCTAGTTCCATTCATTTACCTGTAAATGTCATAATTTTATTTTTCTTTAAGGCCAAGTAATATTCCATTGTGTATATATACCACATTTTCTTTATCCATTTATCTGTTGAAGGACATCTAGATTGGTTCCATAGTTTAGCTATTGTGAATTGGGCTGCTGTAAACATTGGTGGCTGTGTCACTATAGTATGCTGATTTAAGTCCTTTGGGTATAAACTGAAGAGTGGGATAGCTGGGTCAAATTGTGGTTTCATTCCAGGTTTTCTGAGGCATTTCTATACTGCTTTCCAAAGTGTTTGCACCAATTTGCAGTTCCACCAGCAATGTATGAGTGTACCTTTTGCCCACATATTCTTCTTTTTCTTTTCGGTATCAGGGATTGAACTCAGGAGTATTCTACCATTGAGCCACATTCCCGGCCCTATTTTGTGTTTTATCTTAGAGATAGGGCTTCACTGATTTTCTTAGTGCCTCACTGTCGCTGAGACTGGCTTTGAACTCGCAATTCTCCTGTCTCATTCTCCCAAAGTGCTGGGATTACAGGCATGAACCACTGCGCCTGGCTGGTTACTTGTATTCTTGATAATTGCCATTCTGACTGGAGTGACATGAAATTTTAGAGTACTTTTGATTTGCATTTCTCTAATTGCTAGACCTTTTTTTCATATATTTGTTGATTGACTGTATTTCTTGTTCTGTGAAGTGTCTGTTTATTCCTTAGCATATTTATTGATTAGGTTATTTGTGTGTGTGTGTGTGTGTGTGTGTTTTGGTATTATGTTTTTTTAAATTCTTTATATATCGTGGAGATTAGTGATCTATCTGAAGCACATGTGGTAAAGATTTTTTCCCATTCTGTAGGCTCTCTCTTCATGTTATTGTTTCCTTTGTTAAGAAGAAACTTTTAGTTTGAATCCATCCCATTTATTGATTCTTAATTTTACTTCTTGTGCTTTAGGAGTCTTGTTAAGGAAGTCAGATGCTAAGCCGACATGATGAAGATGTGGGCCTACATTTTCTTCTATTAGGCATAAGGTCTCTATTATAATGCCTAAGTCTTTGATCTACTTTGAGTTGATTTTTGTGGAGGGTGAGAGATAGAGGTTTAATTTCATTTTGCTACATATGGATTTCCAGTCTTCCCAGCACCATTTGTTGAATAGGCTATCTTTTATCCATTGTATGTTTTTGGTGTCTTTTTCTAGTATGAGATAACTGTATTTATTTGGATTTTTCTCTGTGTCTTCTATTTTGTACAATTTCAGCTGATTTCTCAACCCAGACCCTCAATGCCAGGAGGTCTTGGAATAACATATATCAAGCTCTAAAAGAAAATGGATGCCAACTGAGAATTTTATATCCAACAAAATTGTTTCAGATTTGAAGATTTAATAAAAACCTTCCATGATAAACAAAAGTTAAAAGAATTCACAACTAGAAATCCTGCACTACAGAATATTCTCAGCAAAATATTCCAAAAGGAGGAAATGAAAAAAATAAAACAATAAAAACCAGCAAAGGGAGGAGCTACACTAAAGGTTAATCAAAGGAGACACTAAGTCAAGATAAAAAACAAAATTTTTATTCCCGAAGTGACTGGGAATACAAATTATATCTTGATAATAACCCTGAATTTCAATGCCCTAAACTTATCAATCAAAAGACATAGTCTGGCAGATAAAGACCCAACAATGTGCTTTAAAAATAAAGACCCAACAATGTGCTATCTTCAAGAGACTTACCTCCTAGGAAAAGACATCCACAGACTTAAAGTGGAAGGTTGGGAAAAAAAATATCACTCATACAGACTGCATAAACAAACAGGGGTTTCCGTCCTCATATCAGGCAAAATGGACTTCAAACCAAAGTTAGTCAGAAGGAATAAAGAAGGACATCTCATACTGCTTAAGGGAATCATAAATATTATAAATATTTATGCCCCCAACAATGGAGTATCTATGTACATCAAACAAACCCTTCTCAATCTCAAGAATCACAACACAATAATGCTGAGTGACTTTAACACACCTCTCTCACCACTGGATAGAGCTTCCAAACAAAAACTAAAAAAAAAAAAAGAAAATATAGAGCTAAATAATATAATCAATGATTTAACCTTAATGGACATATATAGAGGATAATCTATCATCAAGTGAATACACCTTCTTCTCAGTAGCACATGGAACCTTCTCTAAAATAGACCATATGTTATGCAACAAAGCAACTCTCAGCCAATAGAAAAAATAATAGAAATGCTACCTTGTATCCTATTAGATCATAATGGAATGAAATTAGAAATAAATGATAAAATAAAAATTTGAAGCTCCTCCAATACCTGGAGACTAATAATATGCATTGAATGAAAATGGATAGCAGAAGACATCAGAGAGGAGATAAAAAAATTCTTAAATGTAAATGAGGACTCTGATACAACATATCAACATCTCTGGGACACTATGAAGGCAGTACTAAGAGGAAAGTTCATTGCATTGAGCTCATTCATTAAAAGAAGAAAAAGTCAACAAATAAATGGCTTAACATTACATCTCAAAGCCCTAGAAAAAGGACAAATCAACATCAAAAATAGTAAAAGATGGAAATAATTAAAATTAGAGCTGAAATCAATGAAATTAAAGCAAAAGAAATAATTGAAAAAATTGACAAAATGAAAAGTTGGTTCTTTGAAAAAATAAATAAAATTGACAAACCGTTAGCCACACTAACAAAGAGAAGCAGAGAGAAAACTCAAATTACTAAAATTCATGATGAAAAAGGAAATATTATAAGACACTACTGAAATACAGAAGATATTTAGAAACCATTTTTAAAATTTATACTTCAATAAAATAAAAAATCTCAAAGACATCGACAAATTTCTAGAGACATATGATCTACCCAAACTGAATCAGAAAGACATACACAATTTAAACAGATCAATTCCAAGCAATGAAATAGAGAGTGCCTTCAAAAGCCTACCACCAAGAAAAGCCCAAGACCAGACGGATTCTCAGCCAAGTTCTATAAGACCTTCAAAATGAAAAGTTGGTTCTTTGAAAAAATAAATAAAATTGGTATTTTTTTAAAACTAGATACTTTAGATAACTCTACAGGATAATAAGTTTCTCCACTTCTATTGTTATGTTGTTGTTGTTTCCTTGTTGCTGTTATTTGTTTAAAGGTTTTCCTGGATTGTTTAGATTCTGTGTCTTTTGCACTGTGTGGCCCATAGTTAACCCATTAGTGATTTTTTAAAATATTTTTTTAAGGTTTGCTTCCTAATGGTTATATCTGAATCAGTATAATTAATTCATCAATAATTCTGATTTATTAAATTAAATAATTATTTAGAATTAATTAAAGTTTCCTTCACTAATTTGCCTGTATCTTTCCCTCTTTGCTACAAAGATCCTTATGAGAAGGTACACCTTTAAACTTCAGGTAGGCCACTCGCAGACAGCCTTGATATTAGCTCTTCTTAAAGGCCTGGAAGTCAGCCTAAGGTGAATAGCTGGTGCCTTCTTTCCTATGTATTTTCTCTGCATGCTCATAGCCTTACAATTTTAAGTGGCATTTCAGATCCCCTATGCCAGAGCTTTTCAAAGTTCCTTGATATTACCTAGTTTTCCAAGATTTCCTTCTCAGTTCTCAGACAGGCTCCAGTTTGCCCCAACTGAAATCACAGTCTTAAGCAACTGAGATGTTGCCAGGGGTTTGCTTTTGTTTTGGAAATGCCACAGGGGTAGTCTATTTCTGTCCTGCTGAGCTGAACTGAGTCAAATCAAGTAGCCTCCTATTCTTGAGAATAGAGATTTCCCAAGTACTGCAAGTTCAGACAAAATATTGACTACACTCTAGAATGGATAATCTGAACATATCTCCAAAAGTGCTTAATGTCTCTGTAGTCCACAATGGCCCCAGCTTTTGGCAAAAGAGACACTGAGATGGGAAGGTAGATGTGAATAGCCCTAAGTGTGGTAATAAATTGACCTTTTCTAGTTTTGTCAGTTTTTGCTTTACATGTCTGTAGCTGTGATACCAGCATGGAATTGAAGAGCTTCCTGGTGAATTGCTCTTCCTGGGAACCTGTATCAGTATAGAGAGATTATCTTTTTCCAGAAAGTAATAATACCTTCTATCTTAAAAAATCTTTATCATCTTTTATTGCTATTGTTGTTTATGTTAATTTTGATTATATATTTATAGAAAATATTTTCTTTCAACTTTCTGCAGTTTTATATCTTTTTTCTTATACACTTGCATTTAAAAATTCATTCTGAAAATTTTTCTCTTTTAAGTGGAATATTTCTTTCATTTTCACTTCTTATAGTACTACTACTACATTCAGATTTATCACTATCACTTTGTGCTACTTGTATTAATTTGTCTCTTTACTTCATACATTAATTTTGTTATTTTCTTATTTTGTCCATTAGTCTGTAAGTTATATAAATCATTTCTGTTAGTTTTTACATTATATTTTTGACATTTACATTATAACTTCAAGTTAATTTTTTTGCTTTCAAATATTATGAAGTTTGCAGAATTTTTCAGCTCTAGCATAAGTACATGATATTGTTCACATAAAAGTACATGCTATTGCTTTTATTTTCTTGTTTTAAATATGCATTGGTTTTTAAATAAAAGTCACATTATAATAAAATCCTTATTATTTTGTTCAACACAGCCAAAATTTGTTCAGGCTTACCAATATATTCACCACTTAGTTTGTCATTAATTTCTGCTCCAATCTGGGATTACTTTCCTTCTGTCTGAAGTGTATCTTTAATAGTTGCACTAGTAAATGTTGATTGGTAGAAAACTCCTTGTTCATCTAGAAAAGGCTATGTTTTGCCTTTGTTGCCCAAAAGACTCTTTTATAGAGATAAGCATTAGATTGACAAGAATAATTTCTTAACATAGTAACATTATTCATAGTTACCTGATTTCTACAATTTTTGTTTCAAAGGCAGGTTTCAATATGATTTTTGCCTCCTTAGTCCTATTATTTTTCTCTGGCTATTTTAAAGATTTTTCCTTTGTTGAAATGATTAACTATGATATACCTTAAAGGACAATAATTTTCATTTAATTTTATTTTTCTTCAGGACTTTTGACTTCCTGAACCTGTGAGGATGATGTCTTTTATATGTTCTTTAAAATTCTTGCTATGAATTGAATTGTGTACCCCACCCCTGAAGAATTCATATATTGGAGCTCTAACTCCCATTGTGATGGTGTTTGAAGATGGAGACTTTGGGGATGGCTGGTTTAGATGAAGTCCTGAGGACAAGTCCATCATGGGTTTAGTGCCCTTTTAAGAAGAGACACGAATTGAACCTATGTCGTGTCCCTTCTCCTCCCACCCCCATCCTTTTATCTCTACCTCCTCTCTACGTAAGGACAAAGAGAGAAGGTGACTCTTTGAAAGCCATGGAGAAAATCCTCACAATATGCCAAATTTACTGGAAACTTAATCTTGGACATCCAGCATCCAGGAGTGAAAGAAATAAATTTCTGTTGCTGAAACCACTCAGTCTATATTATTTTGTCTTGGAAGCCTTAGCAGACTAAGATAATTTTCAACCAATGTTTCTTCAAATATATCCTTTGTTCAATTTTCTTTCTCTATTCTTTCTTTAAA
>PVHX01012951.1:31612-57016 GCA_004024805.1 Geosciurus inauris | reverse complement strand
AAGCCACGCCTCCTGGCTACCGCTGCCTCCCGGTGATCCTGTACTCACACATACACGAGCGAAATTCCTGCGTGGGATGTTGAGCTGCAGAATGATGCCAGGAAGCTGGCTGGAAAACGGCACCTCCACCACTTCCAGCTTTGGTCCCTGAGAGCCTAGTGCAGAGTGGACTGTCTAGGCCGCCATCTTGGAACCGCCCCCTCTAGCATTTTTTTAAAGGCAGTTACTTTTCATGGATCAGTATTTTGAGGACTAAGATATTTGATTAGTATATGTCTACTTTGTTATTGTATTCTTTTATTTCTTTTTAATTTATTTTTTAAATTTTTATCTTATATATTTTTCTTTCATTTACCTGTGTCCCTTGACTCTCTCTCTTTTCCTCTGCTAGCAGCCAATCTCTATTGATTTCTCTTTCACTCTTTGTCTAGTCAGATTTTTTACTGCTGCAACTAAAGGATCTGACCAGAATAACTGTAGCAGAGAAAAGGTTTATTTGAGGGCTCACAGTTTCAGCGGTCTCAATCCACCAAAACCAATTTGGATTTCAGCTGATCTCTCAACCCAGACTTTCAGAGATAAGAGGTCTTGCAATAATATATACCAAGTTCTGAAAGAAAATGGATGCCAGCCAGGAATACTACACCCTGCAAATTCAGCTTCAGAGTTGATGATGAAACAAAAACCTTCCATGATAAACAAAAATTAAAAGAATTCCCAAGTAGAAAGCTTGCTTGCACTAAAAAACATACTCAATAAAATATTTCATGAAGAATAAATGAAAAAAAAAAGTGAAAACCAACAAAGGGAGAAACTACAAAGGAGAAACTAACTCAAATTAAAGCCATAAATAAATCAAAATGGCAGGGAATAAAATTATTTTTTAATCATAACATTGAATGTAAATGAACTAAAATAATCAATCAAAAGATTTAAACTGGCAGATTGGATTAAAAAATAAGACTCAAAAATATGCTTTCTTCAAGAGACTTACCTCACAGGCAAAGACATGCCTAGACTGAAGATAAAAGGATGTGGAAAAAATCATGCTATTCACATGGATCTTGTAAACAAGCAGGAGTCTCTATCCTCATATCAGATAAAGTGGACTTCAAGCCAAAGTTAATCAGAATGGACAAAGAAGACCACATCATATGGCTTATGAGAATTGTACATCAAGACATGACAATTATAAATATAAATATATATATAAATATTTATATTATAAATAATATATATTTATATTTATAATAAAAATAATTATATAATTTATAATATAAATATTTATGCCTCAAACAATGGAACATGGACATGCATATAAACAAACACTTCACAATTTCAATAATCAAATACATCACAACACAGTAATACTGTGTGACTGGAACAAGCTTCTCTCATCATCTGAGAGATTTTCCATACAAAAACTAAATAAAGAAGCTATGGACATAAAAAATACAATGAATAATTTAGACTTTAAAAAATATACTGCATATTTCATCCATCAGTTACTATACACTTTCTGCTCAGCAGTATATGAATCCTTATCTAAAATAGACCATATCTTAGGCCACAAAGCCACTCATAGTAAGTACAACAAAATAGAGATAATATCTTGTATTTTATCTGATCATAATGGATGAAATTAAAAATAGATGATAAAATAAATAGAAGCTACTCTAACACCTGAAAACTAAATAATATGCTATTGAATGATAAATGGATAGCTAAAGAAATCAGGGATGAAATAAAAAGATAACTGAGAATAGTTATACAACATATCAAAATCTCTAGGACATTATGAAGGTGGTTCAAAGAGGAAAGTTAATTGCATTAAATTCATTCATTAAAAAGAATAAAATGTCACCAAATAAATAAGCTAGCTTTACATATCAAAGCCCTAGAAAAGGAACAAATTAACACCAAATGCAGTAGAAGACAGAGAATAATTAAAATCAGAGACAAAATTAATAAAATTAAAACAAAAATTTCAAAAAAGATCAATGAAACAAAAACTATGTTCTTTGAAAAAATAAATAAAATTAATAAATCCTTAGGATTTTTAATGAAGAAAATAAGAGGGAAAATTCAAATTACTAAAATTTGTAATTAAAAAGGAAATATCACCATGGACACTACTGAAATACAGACAGTAATGAGTTACTACTTTGAAAAATCTATACTCCAATTAAATAGAAAATCATGAGGACATTGACAATATTTTTAGAGACATATGGCCTACTCAAATTGTATCAGGAGGGTATAGAAAATTTAAACAAATCAATTTCAAGCAACGAGATTGAAGACATCATCAAAAGCCTACCAACAAACAAAAACCCAGGACTAGATTGATTCTCAGCTGAGTTCTACCAGACCTTCAAAGAAGAACTAATGCTAATCCTCCCCAAAGTATTCCATGAAATAGAAAAAGAAGAAACGCTTCCAAACTCATTCTATGAAGCTCTAGTATCACCCTGATACCAAAAGCAAAGACATATCAAGGAAAGAAAACTTCTGTCCAATATCCCTGATAAACATAAATGCAAAAATTCTTAATAAAATATTGGCAAATCACATACAAAAACATACAAAAAGATTGTGCACCATGATCAAGTGGGTTTTGTTCCAGGGATGCAATGTGGGTTCAACATAAAAATATAAATGAACGTAATTCGTCACAACAATGGACTTAAGAATCGCATGATTATCCCAATAGATGCAGAAAAAGCATTTAACAAAATACACCATTCATTCATGTTCAAAATACCAGAAAAACTAGGGATAGTAAGAACATACCCCAATATTGTAAAAGCTATATATGCTAAACCCAAGGCCAACATCATTCTAAATAAAAACAAATATTGAAAGTATTCACTCTAAAAACTGGAACAAGAAAAGGATAATCTCTTTTACCACTTCTCCTCAAAATAGTCCTTGAAACCCTATCCAGAGTAGTTAGACAAAATAAAAAAATTAAAGAACTATGAATAGAAAAAAAAGAGTTCAAACTATCCCTATTGGCCAATAATATGATTCTATATTTAAAAAACCCAAAAAACTCCACTACAAAGCTTCTAGAACTCATAAACAAGTTCATAAAAATAGCAGGAATATAAAATTAGCATGTATGGATCAATTGCACTTCTATACACCAATAACAAATCAGCTGAAAAAGAAATCAGAAAAATGATCCCATTCACAAAACTCCCTCCATCCAAAAAAGAAAAGAAAGAAAATACGTAGTAATCAGTCTAACAAAAGAGGTGAAAAATATCTACAATGAAAACTACAAAACCAAAAAACAAAAAAGAAAATAATTGAAAACCATATAAGATGGAAAGATCTCTCATGTTCTTGGATAGGCAGAATTAATATTGTGAATATGGCCATTAATATAGTGAATATAGCACTACAAAAGTGCTATAAAGATTTAAATTAAAATTTGAATAACATTTTTCATAGAAAGAAAAAAAAAAGCAGTCATAAAATTCTTTGGAAAAATAAGAGACCCAGAATAGTCAGCAATCCTTAGCAAGAAAAGTGAAGCAAGACACATCAAAATACTAGCCACTAAATTATACTACAGAGATATAATAATAAAAACAGCATGGTATTACCACTAAAATAGACATGGAAAAAAGTGGAACAGAATATAAGACACAGAGACAAACCACATAAACACAGTTATCCCATACTAGCCAAAGGCAGATACATTGGAGAAAAGATAGGCTCTGTAACAAGTGGTGCTGGGAAAACTGGAAATACACATGTTGCAGAATAAAATTGAACCCCTATCTCTCACCCTGCACAAAACTCAACTCAAAGTGGATCAAGGACCTAGGCATTAGACAAGAGACCCTGCACCTTCTGGAAGAAAATGTAGGCCCAACTTTCTATCATGTTGGCTGAGGAACCGAATTCCTCAACAAGACTCTTAAAGCACAAGAGGTAAAATTAAGAATCAATAAACAGGTGGTATCAAACTAAAAAGCTTCTTCACAGTTAAAAAAAAAAAAAGAGCATGAATGGAGACCCTATCTCAAGAACATGAACATGAATGGAGACCCTACAGAATGAGAGAAAATCTTTACCACATACACCTCAGATAGAGCATTAATCTCCAGAATATAAAGAACTCAAAAAACTTAACACCAAAAAAAATAAAATAAAATATAATAACTCAATCAAAAAGTGGGCAAAAGAACTGAACAGACACTTCACAGAAGAAGAAATATGATTGGTCAACAAATATATGAAAAAATGTTCAATATCTCTAGCAATTGGAGAAATACAAATTAAAACCACCCTGATATTCCATCTCACTCCAGTCAGAATGGCAATTATCAAGAATACAAGTAACAATAAATGTTGGCAAGGATGGAGGAAAAAGTTATATTCATACATTCCTGGTGGAACTGCAAATTGGTGCAACCACCCTGGAAAGCAGTATGAATATTCCTCAGAAAACTTAGAATGGAACCACCACTGGACTCACTTATCCCACTCCTCAGTTTATACCCAAGGACTTAAAATCATCATACTACAGTGATGCAGCCACATCAATGTTTATAACAGTTCAATTCACAAAAACAGCTTTTATTACCAATATTTCTTCACTTTCTATGGACATAAAACCTGAATCTTTATCATGAGGTGGTAACTTACTTCATATGAAGTGTATCCCGTCCTACCTCATAATCAATGGCCCTAACACCACCACTCCTTGCTGCCTTGGACTCAGTACATACCAAAATCAATGACTTCACTACTTCTTTGTGACAAAATGTCTTAATGTACCCTCCTTGACTTAGTTTTTACTGGCACATGTTGTTTCTTTAACCCCCATTTTTTTCTTTTATTTTCTCCATCTATCGATCTTGGATTCATTTTTCAGGTCTCAAGTCATATACCCTCTCTTCCGTGTAGCTTTCGTTTACCTCTCCAGTGGACTTAGGTGCTTCATCCTATGAGAAATGATATAAATTTCAAAGTGGGATCATGGTTACAATAATCTGTTATCTAAAATACATTGCCCCATTCAGTGCCTTTTACTCATATTTCTCATTACATTTCTGAGACTTCTAATGAACAATTTTGTTGACATTTACTCAATTCTAGGTCATCCAAAAACAAAAGCTTTTATAACTCACAGTGGAACCAATGACATCTGTGAGGTCATCTACCATGGAATCCAAATCGTGGGCATTCCTTTGTAGATCAACCTGATAACATTGCTCATGGGAAGGCCAAGGGAGCAGTTATTAGATTGGACTTCAGAACACTGCCAAGTGCAGATCTTCTCAAGGCCTTGAGCGTGGTGATTAACAACCCTTCACAAGTATAGTAACTTTGTCATTAGGTAGTGAAAGATTGTCTTCTCACCAGCGGTATGAATTTCAGACCATTTCCAGAGGCTAATTTTGAAATAATTTAAGTGATTTAACTTCTGTGAAATCTGTTTTTATTTTCAACCAAACAGATGAACTTTTAGTATTTCAGGATTGTTGTCTACTAAAAAGATAGTAACTATTTCAAAGTTGCATTGACCTCATAAATTACAAGGGTAATCAATTAGTGCAGCTTTTCTAGGCATACACAAATGTTTGCCATATATATAAGCTATTTGCAATAAGAATGTAAATTTTTAAGATACGATGGAATTTACATGAGGAAAGAATAATGAATTTGAAGAAGTATGACAAATGTCTTGATTCTACACAAAATTTCTGAAACTAAATTTTGTTCAAAATTTCATTTTATTATTATTTTATCAGATTTCATTAATGATATATAACACACATATATAATTTGCCTATTTAAAGTGAAAAACTCAAATTCAAATGTATTTACTATGTTTTCAGAATTATGAAACTCTCATAACAATATAATTTTAGGAAATTTCATCACCATAAACATGTGACATAGCCTTGCACTTACTCATAGACAATTATCATTTATGCTTTGTCTCTATTAACTTTCCACTTCTGGATATTTCATCAAAACATACCAATCCAATTATTTTCTTCATACATACTTTCTTTTACTAACATAATTTTGGTTTCATCTGTCATGCCAAACATCAGAATTTTTTCTTTTCTTATTGGCAATTAATATAGCTTCTTGAGAAAAATATTAATTCCCATTCTTTACTCATTTTTAATTATTATTGATTGTAGTGCTATGGATATAAGCCCCTTACCAGAAGTATAATTTGTAAATATTTTCTACTATTCTTTCTAAATGAGTTGATTTTTTAAAATTTTCTTTATGGTATCTTTTCAAGCACATTAAAATGTCCTGCATGATATTTAATAGAATAAATTTTTAAAAATTAACCTTTTCCATACTTCAAAACAAAATGATGCTGTGGAATGTGTAGTATCTAGATAGCACGGCTATCTTAATTCGGCATTCATTATTGCTACTGACAGTATTATTCCTTAAGCAGAGTATCACTTTAAAACTACATTACCATGAAGAAGATAGTGAAACACAAGGGATGATTCTTAAAATTTCTAAAATATGGAAGTTAAGAAATGCCCTTTTAAGTAATTCAGAGTCAACAAAGATCGTAACACGAACTTTTGCCTCTGTAGTTCAACTCATATATACATAGCCCAAAGAAATATTTAAGCATGTTAATTAAAAAACATTTACAAGAACGTTTTCTAAAAGAATTACTACCAATGGCAAAAATACTGTTAACTACTCAATGTCTGTTATACATAAAACAATTAGATAACCCATAGTTTTTTCATAAATAGAATATAGCAAAGGAATTAAACCAGAGCTCCTACACAAAAGAATGGCACAATTGAGAATATGCCATATGACAACAATATATAAACAAATAAAACCAAGCTATGTGTTAGAAGTCAGGATCATAATTAACTTGGGGAAGGAAGAAGTAACTAAAAGTAATCATGGACAGGGGTGCTTCTGGGAAAAAGTGATATTCTGTTAGTGGGTACATCGGCATCCTTGATTCACCATATTTACCAAGCTCATTGTGAAATGTCCAGATGATCACTTAGGATATTTGTATTTTTATTTATTTCATAAAATTTGGGGCTTATTACACAAAATATAATATTTCTATATTTTAAAATATTAGAAAACAAATACAAAAATTAAACACAACCCAATAGAAGGAATGCCCAGGGCTTCTATGCCAATATGACTATGGAAAGCACCTCAGAGAGGTAACACATAAGCCAAGACCTCCATCATGACACATGAGCAAGACTTGTGGTGCTACAGGGAAGGATGCCCAAGAACAGGGATAGGGAGGATTAAAAGTATGAAGGTGCAGAGGAGAGAATACATTTGGTATCATCAGGGAATGGAAAGAAGACAAATGTTCCTAGACAGAATGGGCAGGGACAATGAAGCAGAAAACCTTGCCAGTGTCTGACCAATTAGAAAATTCTAGCCCAAGAATGAGTTTCTATGTTAATTCTTCTGGTGGTCAGAAGCCAGATGGAAATTTTGAGAAAGACAGCAACATAATTGGATACATGTAGTAAAACTTAATTCTGTCCACTAGGTAGAAATTAAGAAGTAGAGGGTAGAAGAGAAGTGAAAGGGGAACTGGTCAGGAAGCATTTCACAAACACAATTCCTCTTTAAAAATGTCAAGATAATCACTCCCGCATTTCATTTTGTTCTGTATTGCTAATTGAACTCAGAATGATTCATAACCACTTCTTATGGAAAATATTTAACTTACCCTCCAGATATTCTATGGTCAATTTTAAAATATTTGTAGACCAGAAAATTCCAATAAAACCAAACATTGAATGATGAGAGAAGCAAAAATACACTTCTATAACATTTATATTGAATCATTCATATGACAGTTTTCAAAAGCTTTTCAATGACTTGATATGCTCAGGCACATTAATGTATTTTTAAAGTTCGCACCTTTATGTTTATCCTTTAAAGAGAATCCTATAAGGTTATCAAGAATTTACCACAATCATCCAGTGAAACCTGTGGATTGAGACATCTTCTGGATCAAGCTATCTTCTGGATTGAGTTTATCATGTGCCACAAAGAAGCTAAACCCCTCTAGGTTGCAGCCTATGACCTCTCCTGGTTCTAGTACTATTTTTGGGGTGTGATTGAGTTCCTGTTGTCCTGTGTGGCAACTGGGATATTCATCATCATTAACTGATGTCTGTTTTGTTGCCGAAGTCAGCTAAAACAGGAAAAAAAGAAAATAAGTGTGAAGTTGTATTTAGATCCAAAGCTGGGAGTCCTGACAGATGGGCCTCCTCCAGTTTACTTCTGCAAGAAGTGGTTATGAACCAGGTTCCTTCCTCCAGTGACAAAACAACTTTTCACAACCTACCTTGTCAAGGCGCAGCTTATTTTCCAGAGGTATACTACGTGTTTCAGAGTTAGAAATACTTCAGGACAAAGGAGAGTGGGGAAAACTGAGAAAAATAGAAATAATAAAACAATATGAGTGCCTTCCAGAAATTACTACTAGAATTTACAAGTTATGCCATAATAATTTACTGAGCTGGACTGTGATTCACAAATTATTCTTGGATGCAACAACTTTCAAAAGTCTACTCAAAGTATCAACATCATTTTTTAAATACTCAGCATGCTTTAACTTCATTTGGGTAGAGAACTTTGTATTTTTAACTTTTTTTGAATAATATATTCAATAATTAGAATTGTGTTTCAAGATTTGCCTTTCTGTTTGGTTTTGGGAGACTGATAGTGCTGCTTGTACATCCAGCAACAGCATCACTTCTCTTCTCTAGGAAGTGAGAAAGGCTTACCTTCTTTCACCTAAAGTCATTTCCCAGCAGAACATCTGTGGAGATGATACATGCTTAATAATACAATATTGAACTATAAGGAAATATTTCACCAGGCTGTAAAATATTTGGTACATCTGTAATCACAGTGTCTAGGAAGTCTGATATAAGTAATGCAAGTTCAAGGCCAGCTTTAGCAAAAACAAAAAGTCTAAAGGGTTGAAGACAAAGCTCAGTGGTAGAGTGCTTGCCTAGCATGTACAAGGCCCTGGATTCAATCCCCAGTATGGATGGATAGATGATAGATAAATAGTTGGATAGACAGATGTATGTATGGGTGGATGGATAGATAGATGTATGTATTGGTAGATACATACATAGATTTGTTGGTAGATAGATAGATAGATAGATAGATAGATAGATAGATAGATAGATAGATAGATAGATCTCAAGCACAATTACAAATGGGGGGAAGACCTGATTAGATATTTCTTAAAAGAATATATACAAATGGCCAACAAGTATATAAAAAAACACTCAGCATCGATAATTATCAGGAAGGTGCAAATTAAACAACAATTAGATATATTCTCACCCCAGTAAGACCATGCATTATCAAAAGAAAAAATATATATGCTGGCAAGAATGCAGAGAAATGGAGCACTTATACTCCATTAGAAGGATTGTAAACTAGTATAATCATGGAAATTCCAAAAAAAGAAAAGGAAAATCCATAAACAGTAATATCATGTGTTCCAGCAACTGCACTAGTAGTATATGTCCAAATGCAAGTAAATCAATATGTCAAAAATATATCTATACTCCCATGTTTCTCACATCACTATTTACAATAGCTAAGATTTTAACACAATCAAATATTACTAAGCCATAAAAAAAAGGTGATGTCCTACCTTATGCACCAACATAAATAGAACCAGAGCACAGTAAGTGAAATAAGGCAGGCACAAAACATCAATGTCGTATGTTCTCATTTATGGAAGCACGAAGGATTGATCTCACAGAAGTAGAGAAAGGTAAGAAGAAGGGGAAACAAGGATGGTAAAAACAGAGGGATATGGTTATACTTGAGGCATTATTCTAATATTCTTTTGCATAGTAGGATAAGGAACATTGACAACAATTAATTGAATAATTCAAATAGCTAGTAGAGAAGGTTTTGAATGTTCCCAACAAGAAATGACTAACGTTTCAGGTGATGGATATATTCCTACCCTGCTCTGATAATTAACATTATATATGAACTGAAATATCATACTTTACCCCATAAATATATAAAATTATTACATGTCAATTGATCCTTTAAAAATTTAAGCACTTCAAAATATTAATGGTATATAGGAGACATGAAATCAATAGATTTTTCTCAGAAAAGACTCACAACCTACATTAGTATGAGTAAACTATTTCTAAGAAAACATCATGTGGAGTGACATTTTTAAGTCAAATTGAAAAGTCCTCTTTCCTATTGCAATTCTATATTTAGGAATCTCAAGCAGAAATAAACTGCATATCATCATATTTGTTTATGGGGTATTCCCTTTAGAACTCACATGACTACCAGTCAGTAAAAATGCTCTTGCAATTAATTGTATAAGGTACAAAACCATGCTGTCCTTGTCAAATTATTTTCTTAAAGTTCAGAAATTTGAAAACAACTTTGGAATGAACTTATATGTACACAGAGAGTGAATAATTTGGAGAAATATACAGAACTCCAAGGTAAATAATTTTAATGTTAATCCTTTGTCCTTCTGTGGTATTTGCCACTCCACAATAATAAACTATAATTAATCATGTGACTTAAAACTAATTTGTAAAATAAACATAGATAGCAAGCTATAATATTTGATATCATATTAACAGTTTGTTAGAGTTATTCAGAATACTTTATGAACCAGAATCTGGTCTATTTCTCCATCTTGGGCCTGCTTTTAGGATACTTGTTTCATGTTAATGTATCTATTGTGCAGGTGACAAAGATTTTCTTCCATTCTGTAGTCTCTCTATTCACATTCTTGATTGTTTCCTTTGCTGTGAAGCAGCTTTTTTGGTTTGATACCACCCACTTATTGATTTCTAATCTTTCTTCTTGAGTTTTAGGACATTGGTTGAGGAATTCAATTCCAAAGCTGACTTGATGGAGAGTTGAGCCTATATTTTCTTCTAGAAGGTGCAGGGTCTCTGGTCTAATGCCTAGGTCTTTGATCCACTTTGAGTTGAGCTTTGTGCAGGGTGAGAGATAGGGGTTTAATTTTATTCTGCTATGTATGGATTTCCTGTTTTCCCAACACCAATTGTTGTAAAGGCTATCTTTTCTCCAATGTATGTTTATGGTATCTTTGTCTAGTATGAGACAACTGCATTTATGTGGGTTTTTCTCTTTGTCTGATAGAGCATTGATCTCCAGAATATACAAAAAAAATCAAAAAATATTAACACCAAAAAACCAAATAACCCAATCAATAACTGGGCAAAGGAACTAGAGACTTAACAGAAGAAGAAATACAATTGGTCAACAAATATATGAAAATGTTCCACATCTCTAGAAATTAGAGACATGCAAATTAAAACTACGCTGAGATTCCATCTCAATCCAGTCAGAATGGCAATTATCAAGAATACAAGTAACATTAAATGTTGGCAAGAATATGGGAAAAAAGGTTCACCATACTTTGCTGTTAGGACTGCAAATCAGTGCAACCACTTTGGAAAGCAGTATGAAGATTCCTCAGAAAACTTGGAATGGAAGCACCATTTGACCCATTTATCCCACTCCTCAGTTTATACCCAAAGAACATAAAATCAGCATACTTCAGTGAAGCTGCCATGTCAATGTTTATAGCACCTCACCTAACAATAGCAAAACTAGGGAACCAACCTAGCTGCCCTTCAATAGGGAAATGGACAAAGAAAATGTGATAGACAGATAGATAGGTAGATAGATATATATAAATATAGATATAGATATAGACAAAGAAATATTAGTCAGCCATAAAGAACAATGTAATTATGGCATTTGCCAGTTAATGGATGGAACTGTAGAATATCATGCTAAGTGAAATAAGCCAATCTCCACAAACCAAAGGCCAAATATTCTAATATACAGATGCTAACACACAACAAGGTGGGGGAGGAAAGAATAGAAATTCATTGGAATGAAGGGGAGCAAGAAGGAATGGGAATAGGAAAGACAATAGAGTGAATCAGACATAACTTTCCTATGTTCATATATGAACACATAACCAGTGAAAGTCCACATCATGTATAACTACAAGAATGGGATCCTAATTAGAATAAGTTATACTCCATATATGTCAAAATATATTCTATTGTCAAGTATATCTAAAGAGAACAAATCTATGGCAGCTATCCAAAATACGAGCAATGATAAGTGCTGGCAAGGATGTGGTCAAAAAGGCACACTCAAACATTGCTGGTGGGACTGTAAACTGGTGCAACCAATCTGGAAAGCGGTATGGAGATTCCTTAAAAAACTTGGAATGGAACTACCATTTGATCCAGCTATTCTGCTCCTTGGCCTATATCCTAAAGATTTAAAAATAGCATACTACACTGACGCAGCCACTTCAATGTTTATAGCAGCACAATTCACAATTGCAAAACTGTGGAAGCAACCCAGATGCCCTTCAATAGATGAATGGATAAAGAAACTGTGGTACATATACACAACGGAATATTTTTCAGCAATAAGAGAGCATAAAATTATGGCATTTGCAGGTAAATGGATGGAATTGGAGGACACTCATTGCTAAGTGAAGTAAGCCAATCCCAAAAAACCAAATGCCAAATGTTCTCTCTGATTAGTGGATGCTAACACATAAGGGGGGTGGGAATGGGGAACATAGGAGAAATGGAGGAACTCTGGATGGGGCAGGGGAAAATGGAAGGGGTATAGTAAAGATGGTTGAATGAGATGGTCATCACTACCCTAGGTGCATGAATGAAGACACAAATGGTGTGACTCTATCTGGTTTGCAACCAGAGAAATGGAAACATTAAGCTCTATATATGTACTATGACTTGAAATGCATTTAAATAAATTAATTTAAAAAGAGAGAACAAATTTAAAAATTACAAAAGAATCTATGAATATATATCATTAAATTTCTATACCTGCAAAAATATAAATTCATACAATTTTTGTGAATTTATTTTGTTTTTAATATCAATATTTAATGAATTTTATAGTAACTTAGTGACCTTTCTTAGTGACTTTAAAAATTTGTGGTGATTTGACATATGACTACAAATACTCTGACAATCTCTTCAAGCCATGTCCTGTTGGGGTCCCCCCGGCCAGGTATCAATTTCCTTCCTTGGCCAGCAGGGAGGAGGGGATCCCCGGGAGTCCCCGACAAACATGAACTTAGAAAGGTACATTCACCCGGCACATAATCACCACACATAAGCCGGGGAGTCTTGTCTCAAGCAAGAACTGTTTTATTGAGGGGAGGTCACAAGCTTATATAGGGGAGGGGATCCAGTGGTGTCCTGTTTCTAAACTAAGAATGCGGAAGGAGGCTGTCCACTTGTAATGGTACAGATTCATTTAGGTTAGAGCCATGCTTCGTCCATGAGCATGGAAGCAGAGGTCAGCCAATAAGGTTAAGGAGATGTGGCTTTCTCAGGGTAGCGTGATCAGCCCTGAGCTGGCTGCTCAGTGCCATCTCAAGGCAAGCCCCGACATTTCCCCTTTTTTGTTTTTGTAACAGGCAGAGCGAGCTGTACTTGAGTATGCACCTGGCTTATGTTGTCCCCATCTTTCAGGGGATCTTACCCGTCATTGACTGCCACACTAGTACTTCGGGTCTCGTTCACCTAAGGGCCATCCTGCTGGAACGTCCCGGGGGAGGGATCCTCTTCCTCCTGAGAGAGTTCTTATAGTGAGGACTAGCCATCATCACCTGGTTTTGGCATTCCGTGACCATCAATTCTATGCTCCCGAATTGCTCTTTGACAAAGGTCACTAGCTTATTTACAATAATGGGACCAAAGGTCAGGGCCAGTAGCAGAAGAACTGGGGGCCCAGCGATGGCAGAGATTAGAGTAGTTAGCCATGGGGATTGGTTAAACCAGGACTCATACCAGGTCTCCTGTGACTCTATTTCCTGTTTTCTTTTCACGAGTTCCTCCCTAAGGTTGGCCATGGAGTCCCTAACAACCCCAGTATGGTCAGCATAGAAGCAGCATTCCTCCCCTAATGCCACACAAAGGCCCCCATGTTGTAAGAGTAATAGGTCGAGGCCGCGCCGGTTCTGTAGGACCACCTCTGATAGTGAGGCCAGGGATTTCTCCAGGACGCTGATGGATTGTTCGATCTGTTTTAAGTCCTCACCAACAGTGGCTTGCAGGGAAGTAAGCCCTCATTGCTGGGTAACCAGTGAGGCAATGCCAGTGCCAGCCCCGGCCAATCCCAGACCAAACAGGGCGGCAACAGTCAGTGCAGTAAGGGGTCCTCTCTTTGTCCTCTGCGGGAACCCCTTGTCCCAATGTGAGAAACATAATCTTCATTATGGTAGATAATGCGGGGCAGAATGACCACTGTAATGCAAAACTCTAGAGATTGGTTAAACACCTGGGACAACACATGGTGAGTCAGGCCTGTCTTGGAGCAAATCCAATAACCCCCTCCACCAGGGGTTAGCCAATTTTGAGTGTTCTCTCCAGCGCAAGGGGATTCAAATTCATTGCCACATAGGACCTTTTTGTGGGAAGGCACAGTTCCTATACAGGTACCTTGCCCATTGACTTGGGTTAAGGTCAATCCAATTTTTTTATTTGTCCAGGTTGTTGGGGTCTCATGGTATCGTCGCCCGCCAGCAGGAGACAATAATGACGCCATTGTTCTCAGAAAGCAATCTTTATTTTGTTGAGCGCTCTTCTTGCCTTCCTAGGTTCTCCTTTGTTCTCCCTTTCTTTTCCCCAGCCTCCTTCTATATACTTTTTCATACAGCAGGAAGTGTTGCCGAGCAGAGTTACAACCAATTAGCAGGAATAGCATTATCAAGCATGAGGGGAAAGCATGAGCAGAATACAGGCATGTATCAGAGCAGGCAATGCTCACGAGCCAAGCATGCACGGTGACGTTGCCGCCAGCCAATGCTGTGCACTTCCTTAAGTTGTCCACCTGTTTACTGCAAGTTCCTGGCATATAGCCAGGTTGCCATCTTGAAAGAGCGGAGCAGCTCCCGGGCCCAGAGAGCCTGCCCCCAACATCATGGGATGAGCTAAAGGAGGTGTTCATTCCCATTGCTTCATAAAATGGGGGTTTAACATCATAGCACAGCCAGCAGGTATCAGTGAGATTAGGGTAAGACCCATTGAGGGTATCAAACATGGCAGAAATACCATCCCATAGGGGATTGGGAGTTTCCTTTGAAGGACCTAGAGAGGGGGTAGTGAGACCCTGGGGTGAGGTTACAGGGGTTTGGGGGGAGGTCCTAGGAGCATTGCCCTGGGGGGCTATGGACTCCAATCTCTTTGGGGGCATGGGCCTGGCCAAGGGATGGGGACCTTGGGGGCAGACAAGGACCTTATTTGGCCCAATGGTTTGAGAAATGGTTTTTATTCTCCTGATTCCAAAGAGGAGCCCACTATCGTACCCTGTCTGGTAAAGTCATAGCCCCCAAGAAATACTTCCTCCATCCCAAGCAGTTGAATATTTTCCCTTATCTGTAAAGGTGATAATGAGGGGGTTACAAAGGGCCTTCCACCTATAACAGGGGGGTATCTCTTTTTGGGAGACTTGGATGAAATCATCGAGGCTCCCCTATTTCCAGTGCACTGTACCTGTGGTTTTGCAACCCCAGGTTGCACAGGAGTAGGATTCGGGGCCTCCATAGCCTCGCCGTTTAGTATGCACAGGACACACGTAAAAGGCTTCCTTTTGCAAGGAGCTAAGCCCCCAAGTAGACTTGCAGTTAGGGGTTCCAGTTGCCTTTGATGGGTGTAGGTTCCAATACTCATCAGCTAATTTGCATAAGACAGCTGTCAGGAAAGGAAACCAGGTTTTTGGATGGAGCCCTGTAATGATGGATGCAATAGCTCCAGAGCCTGGGATGAATACTTCCCACGTGATGTTATAGGCCTGATGGGGGTTGGGATTAGTTCCCTGAGAAAGGCCACCGAGGGCCAGGAAAAGAGACATGTATACCTTCATGATCATTAGGGGGCCACAGTATGATTAAAGAGAGTTAGCCCCATTGAGATACAGATTACCACAATAAAGGTGATCAGGGAAATGATGAGTAGTCCCATGCAGATCGGGCAGAGAGTCCAGAACAATTTAGGCATTCCTGTAAGACATAAATATTTATTCCTCAAGAGAGAGGCTTTTTCTTGGGCAGGGGTTATTAGATGGGGTGTATTTAAGATTTCTTGCTGGGACCTATATAGGTTGCTTTTGTCCATGAGGGAATACACATCCAAATCCTCGCCCAGAACTTATGAGAGGGTCTGGGCCTCTCCAGTTGCCTGTCAGGGGATCTTTCCACTGAATTTCAATGGTGACGTATGGTGCTTGTTGTGACCAATGCCTCTGAAATGCCTTAGAAAAGTTTAAAATATTTAACGTGAGTAATGCTAATCTTTGCTGGGTATGGGGGCCTGTTCCTCCTTTTTGTTATTGAAATTGATCTTTAAATGATGGCTTGACTTTGAGGGTTATAAGGAATTTCAGTAGTGTGTTTAATATGTCAGGAGTCACACCAATTTTTAGATTTTTGTGAAATAAATGTTGGTCCATTATCTGTTTTTAAAGACCAGGGTACTCCCATAATATTAATAGCCATCAATAAAGCTGTAATAACATGTTTGGTGGTTTCTCCAGCTTGAGCCAAGGCAAATGTAAAAGAAGAGTGTGTGTCTATAATCATATGGACATATTTTTGATTGTCTTGCACTTTTTATAAGTAAACTACAAAGATTTTGAATGTTAGAAGTAATTTTAGAGGCAGCAGCCAAAGAGAAATGTTCCCAATACAAAGGACGATTATTTTGTCAAAGGCATGCCATAGGAGTTCTATGATTAAAGACAATAGTTGTCAGGTCCACTGTAGGATTATATTTAGTTAAATTAGCTTTGGGTAAAGACTTGTTAATTTTATAACCTTTTATCATTTACTCTAAACCTTTTTTAACAGTTACTTTGTATCCTCTTTTTTTTTTTTTACCATATGAAGACTTTTTAATATAGAAATAGTTCCTTTTGTTTTCTTTACTAAGTACCACATCCCAAAGCAATCCTTGTAAATTTTTAATCCAGGCAAATTACTGTATTTAAATGATAAGAAGTAAGTTGTTATTTATAGTACTTTAAATAAAACAGTAGAAACCTTTAGGCCTTCATGTGTAGAACCCAGAACACAAAGAAAGGATAATGGACTCCAATTTTTAAATCAAATTAAGCAAGCCTACACCTTGTATACAAATCAGCCATACAGTGGGCTTTCCCCTTTAAGCAGCGAGGGCAGCAGCTCCATCCAGGAGCGGAGAAATCTGCAACACAGAATCATAAAGGTAAGTTTACAACTAACAAGGTTCTGGCAGTAGCAATACAGAGGCAGGTAGCAAGTCAATGATTTACATGGCCAACATCCTAGATACGGAGTGAACTCAGGTTCCAGCATGAGGGTGCCACTTAGATTTTATGGAGGGCAATCACCTAATAAAAACATAGTCCAAGCAAGTAAAACAGGAAAATAAACCTTTATGATCTCTTGTTGAATTGGCTTTCAACCTTAAGATAGAACTAGGCTGTGTTAGAGAATTACATTTATTTACCAATTATGCAAAGACAATGTTTAAGTATATAGAATTATACCTGTTGGGCTTTAAATTAAGTAATTTTGTTTTAGTGATGACAAAGCAATTTTAAATCCTTCATTGAGCAACAACTTTATGAAACCCACATTTATAGAAATTGTCCCATGTGTTAAGTTTGATCTATTTAACTTTAACTCAGGCTATCCATAAAAACCACGTTTAGTTAGCACTTTTAAGTCATCATTGGTTGTTGAAGGAAGTCCTAGAAGGAATGATAATTACAGTTTAAGTAATTTATAGAGAACAACATTTTTTATTGTCCAACCGTCTGGAAAGAAAAACATGTGAGGTAGTGATCTTAAAGACATTATTGATTTTATTTGTTTACCCAATTTAAATTAAACTTTTTGAATCATGTGAATCAAAGGTATTTGGATCCATTTTTTAATTTTAGTTTATGAGCGCTCCATATACTAGATTTGATACATAAACACATGTAAACAATACACAAGACAAAACACGTATAGACATCAAACATATGTAAACATCAAACGAAAAATAGAAGCTTCTTGAATTAAAGGTACACCTTGTAAATTGGTCTTTGAGTAAAGTAGAGTGTAAAAAAAAACCTTTTATACTTGGATAAAATATATCTGATCAGAAACCTTAATTTTAGCACGCAGAGTCAAAATCAGGAGTTAAAAAATATATAGAATTCAAATCCCAAGAGTCCTGGAAAAAAATGACATAGCTGTTAACACGAGAAAAACAGAGAGGGAGAGAGGAGGGAAGGGGAAAGAGAAACCTCAAGTTAATTTGAAGATAGCTCCCTTTTGTTTTTTGGTTTCAAATCCTTTATTAGGCTTTCCCTTAGCAGTGGAATGTAAACACCAAGTATGTCTTGCCAGGGGAACTGTTATCTGTCCAGGGCTTTTTAACCCTTTTTTCCCCAGTTGGCATTTAGGCCAGGTTTGGGTATAAAACTTTATAAAACATTATCTAGTACATACTGGAATTGCAGGTTGTTCCCAAGAAATTCCTCTTATCAAAGGGGGATTTGGAATATAAGACCAATAAGCATAGGATTCTGCATTAACAATACCTATCTGGCAAGTTAAATAGCAAGCATTGCCAAAAGTAAATTAACAGAATTAAGAAATTGACCTGCTCTTCTCAGTGTGTTTTCTGCTTTTTGAGTCAATTTTTTAATTGTCCCCAAATCGGGGGAGCAACCAAAGGCGGATATAGCAGTTGGAGCTCCGGCTTTAAGGTGGTGGGGAACGGGTTTGTGAGTCCTGGAGGAGGGAATGGGGCCCGGAGGGTGCAGCAGGTTTGCCTTTTTCTTCCCAGGCTTTAGAGCAAAGGACATACTCTTGGATAAAGGCTTCCCCCTCGGAGCACGCCTCAGAAGGAGGAGGGGCCAGATTCCCCCTTTTGGGCTTAGCTGGTGGGTTGGGTAAAAAACAGCCCTTTAGAGCCGTAAGGGTGAGGTAGACTCCCATGGGGGTTTTTTCCCCCAAATTGACCTTTTGTTTATGCACCAGGTGTTCCATTTTGTCCCAGATATCTACATTAAAGAGATTAGTCGCCGGAAGCCAGGGAGTAGCACATATGAGTGTCTCCCAAAATTTTTCAGCTTGATTATTTGGAATCTCTAAGCCTCTACTTTTAAGCATATATTTCAGTGCTTTAAGCACAGGGTCATCCACCCTCGAAGAATTTTGCCCCATCTTTCCAGGGATACTTTACCTCGTTTGCCCTCGATTAGCTCAGTATGCCAGCTATGTACAGGTCAGGTCCCTGTGACGTTTTGGGGTACCTCCAGTCCTCATATGCCTCGCATGCAACACTAGATGTTGGGGTCCCCCTGGCCAGGTATCAGTTTCCCCCCTTGGTCAGCGGGGAGGAGGGGATCCCTGGGAGTCCCCAACAAACACGAACTGAGAAAGGTACATTCACCCGGCAGGTAATCACCACGCATGAGCTGGGGAGTCTTGTCTCAAGCAAGAACTGTTTTATTGAGGGGAGGTTACAAGCTTATATAGGGGAGAGGATCCAGTGGTGTCCTGTTTCTAAACTAAGAATGCGGAAGGAGGCTGTCCACGTGTAATGGTACAGATTCATTTAGGTTAGAGCCATGCTTTGTCCATGAGCACAGAAGCAGAGGTCAGCCAATAAGGGTAAGGAGATGTGGCTTTCTCAGGGCAACGTGGTCAGCCCCAAGCTGGCTGCTTGGCGCCATCTCAAGGCAAGCCCCCACAATGTCCCCTCTCAGTGAACTTTCCTGCTGAATTTCAGCAAGGCGTGTAACTCCTGCAACAAACAGAATGCAGTAGAAGTGACATAGTTTATTCTCACTCACATCCTGCATGGGTGAGGGGAAGGGTTCCCCTCTGGAGAGATGGGCTGGCTGAGAAATAAAAGCTAAGAAAATAGTACTACAAAATAACCACAGGACATAGAAAAATATGTGTCAGACCGGGGGCAGCAACAGGCTAAGCTGACCAGATGGGTGTAACTTCTAACGAAGAAGGGAGCCTGTGCTTGCTTTATTTATATTGGAATAGATCAAAGGGATTCCATGGAAAGATCTTCACCAAAACAGGAGAGTTGGGGCAAGTAGGCTTCTTGGTTGCTAATGGGTCATGCCCATCTCCAGTGCTGTGTAGGACATTTTTGGGAAGAGCTGAAAAGAAGTTCATGTGTATTGGGCCATCTTGACAGCGGGATTGCTGCTATAAGTTCCCAAATACCAGACCTTCCCCATCTATGTCTTCAATGCTGTAACATTCCACCCATATTTCACAGGTGGCTTCCCGCAGTTCATTTTCAAAGATTCTATTAAGAAAGACAATACATTCCTTTTTGTCATTAGTTTCTATCTCTGTGTCCTTTTTCTGTCTCTCCATTTATTTGTTGTTGAATCCACTACTCTTTATAGAATCTGAGAACAGACATTCCCACGATAAGTGACTTTTAGTGAAGAGAGAGAATTGTCTCACTTGTTCCAACTCACCACCAGTTTGACTTTTTATTGCCAAACATCAGATAAGTGAGTGAATGTCCTTCCATGATTATATACTGCCACCACAGGACTATATCCACCTAAGAAAGACTGTGTAAGAACCACTTTACCAAACCCAGTCAATATACCAAACAATGAGAGAAGATAACAAGATAACAAAACAAATATTGCTGTTCTAGTCCTCTACATTTGAGGGCAATTTGTTAAACAGTGAGACATAACTAGAACATTAAATTGACATATTTTTAATTAGACTTGTGTAATACTCTCTCAGTTATTACATAGATATATAAAGGGGAGAGAAAATGTAACACTTCGAAAATAACTCTTACCCAGGAAATGGAGTCAGTATAACATAGTGATAAATGGTTCATATTCTGTACCTACATAGCTTTGATACTAGTCCCTACAAAGTGCTATAAAGAGACCAAGTATATTTGAGGTGCCTAGGACTGGAGCAAGGAGAATGGATAGAAGCATAGGGCTTATTTTCAGGATGCTAAAATGCTCTAAATTTGATTTGGTGGTGAGTTTATAACTCTGAGATTACACTATGGATCATTGAACTTTCTACTTATTGGTGAGTTTTATGTTATATGATTTATGTGAAAACAAATTTGCCACCCCACCCAAAAATAAAAAATTCATTGAAGCCAGTTATCCCCAAATGCTGACTCAGCAGTATTATCACTATATTTCTCTTTATCTACCAAAAAAAGCTGCAAACAAAAGTAACATCTCACATGCTACTGTTCTTGACATTATTCTAAAACTTTGTAGCATAGGTTACTTACACATGTAAGGTCGTCAGCTCTTAACTACAAGTAAGCACTCATAAAGGAATCATTGCACATTTTCACATGAACATGAGGTCTTCTACTGTTTGCTTTTCCCAGTTGGCAGTCAGACACTCGTTTATTAGTGTACGCATTTACTTTGGTGTGTACAAGTTATACTTTAACGAATGATTTCTGCTTGGATATCAGCAAGAGCACAGAGAATTCAATGTGAAAGGAAGCCTTGCATTTCACCAGGATGTCTACGAAAATGACTGCAGTTCTGCTTCTGTTACAGCTCAGTAGTCACTTTGGTTGTGGAAGTTGTGGAAAGGTGCTGGTGTGGCCAATGGAATACAGCCACTGGATCAATATAAAGACAATATTGGATGAACTAGTCCAGAGGGGTCATGAGGTGACTGTTCTGAAATCCTCAGCCTCCATTTTTCTTTATGTTGAAGAAGGATCTGCTATTAAATTTGAGACATACCATACAGCAATACCTAGAAATGAAATGGAGGCTTATTTCGTTGAAATAATCAGGAAGATAATTTATGAGCTGCCAAAACAATCAATTTGGACATACTTTTCAATGTTGCAAGAAATTATGTGGGAAGATTCTGACTACTTGGAGAGATTATGTAAAGATGTAGCTTTCAACAAGAATCTTATGAGAAAACTACATGAATCCAAGTTTGATGTCATCATTGCAGATGCATTTGGTCCCTGTGGCGAGCTGTTAGCTGAGATACTTAAAATACCATTTGTGTACACTCATCGCTTTTTTTCTGGCTACACATATGAAAAATATAGTGCAGGACTTTCATTCCCTCCTTCCTATGTGCCTGTTCTTCTGTCAGAATTAAGTGATCACATGTCATTCATGGAGCGGATAAAAAACATGCTCTATGTGCTTTATTTTGATTTTTGGTTCCAAACATTTAATGAGAAGAAGTGGAATCAGTTTTATAGTGAAGTTTTAGGTAAGTACAGTTTTCTAAAGGTAATGTAAATTCCTAAATTTGTCATGTCTTTGAGGATGAGCCTGAAGAAATATGAAATCAGGGAAATTAATTTTTTAAAAATATGTGATAAAACAAAAATATTTCATCATAATCATACACTAGACTCAAAACATTATGGAAAAGCTTAAACTGTAGAGACAGATTGAAATCTTTGAACACACCAGGAAGTCACACATCCACAAAATCAACCACTGAGTATTTCTCTATGCAGTCACACACATTTATTACAATTTTACTATTGATTTGATTTCATCTTCAAAAGCAATAGTTTTAAATGTCACTAAATGTTTTTGTGACTGTAGAATTTAGAATGAGAACCTCTGCAAATATTTCTAGAACAATCATCTATGTAGCTTTGAGGAAATCGTCTCCATATTTGTAAGTAAGTTTCCTCATTTATAAATTCAAATATTTTGTCACTTTACTTCATCTTTCACATTGTGTCTTTCATATATGTACACATAAATATGAGCAACATATGTTTTATATATGTACATATGTGTACATACATATGTATACACACACATTAGCTTTATTAAATCACAGGCACTTTTAAACATATTTGGCTTCATTATTAAAAGTTCTTCCAGACAATTAACAGGCATATTCATTTTCACATGACAACTTTCTAATGACTTATAGCTTTGGAATTCTTTTTCCTGTTCAGGACGACCCACTACATTATTAGAGATGATGGGAAAAGCTGACATCTGGCTCATTAGAACCTATTGGGATTTGGAATTTCCTCGCCCAACCCTACCAAATGTTGATTTTGTTGGAGGACTCCAATGCAAACCTGCCAAACCTCTGCCTAAGGTAAACCTGTTCCCATTTAGTTGGTTCTGTCATCCTTGCATTTTCACCAGGAATCATTCTCTGTCCTCACTCAGAATGTCTCATTTGCGGTATTAAAAAAAAAAAAGTTATAGGAAATGGGGCAAAGAGACTCGCAGATAGAAATTCTTACATGTCTTTGCCATGTAAGCATGTGAATTTCATTTTTGTTACAGTAGAAAGGGAAATATTGTAAGACTTTTGAGTATATGGTCAGTTAAATGAAGGTCTTCATTATTTAACATACAAGAAAATATTAGTCCTTAATTTAAAGCAGTGACTAGCATATATCATAGGAAAGTTCTAAATATGAAGAGAAACAAAGTAGCACAGTCTCTGCTCCCAAATACCTGACATTCTACATTGAAAGACAGACTGTGAACAAGAAAGATAAATTGTGTGGAAAATATTATAATAAGGGAAGATCACAAGTATTTCCTGTCTACCCCAAGGCTATAGGGGAACCTCAGAAAAACTCCATGAGAGAACACAGGTCTCAACACCTTAGCTGCCTGGCAGAAAGAGACAGAGAAATACATGCTTCACAGTTAACAGAGCATAGATTTTGCATATTTTAAGAATGTTTATTAATTTGTACCACTTGTATCTGTAGGCTGCCCTTAGCTTATAATTTAAAAAGAATTCTATAAGTATTTAGGATAATACTGTTTTTGAAAAACCACAAGAATCTGATGCATTTTTAACAAATATGACACTTTTATCATTCCAATAGAAAGCAAGCATTTTTTATTTCACTATTAAATGATTACTTAAGAGATTCTATTTGTCTACCCTTTTACTGACAGTAACATTGTATCTGGTCTCATCAAACATGTAAAATGCAAATATCAGTTCTTAAAGCCAATCTCTGAGGCTATATATGATAAATCAATTCCAAAAGCACACCTAAGAGTACTGGAAGTTCTGGGCAGTACAATCCTATTTTTTTTTAATTTTTTAAAATATTTTTTTAAGTTGTCAATGGATCTTTATTTTATTTATTTTATTTATTTATATGTGGTACTGAGAATCGAACCCAGTGCCTCACATATGTAAGGCAAGTGCTCTACCACTGAGCCACAACCTCAGCCCAGTACAACCCTATTTTTAAAAGATTTCTCCCTTTGTGTTAAGTGGAAATGACAATGTCAATAGAAGGGGGTAAGAGAGGAGGCCCCGACAGAGAACAAGAAGATTGAAGGGAAGCCTAAGTGCAAGGTGAGGGTCACTGGATGAAAGATTACTAAAAATAAACATCAGAAGTCAAGGAGAGTCTCGCCAAAACAATATCACAAGATTCTTGCTGAAAACAGGACATTGTGCTCAGACATCACAACTGACAAATTTCCTTGTGTGCAGTTTAATTGCTTTTGGTGATGGCACAGACATCAACATCACAGTCATGATGATTTCTCAGAGCAAAGCATGAAACCACCCAGCTTTAACTGGTGTACATTCCTTAGAGAGTTGCAAAAAAAACATCTAGGAAGTCACACCAGGAGGATAGCAGAAACAATGTATACTATAGTTTGGTGAGGAACCTAGAATTGAAAATTGAGTAAGGATGGACACAATATGACCCAGTTCATTTTTTTAAAAGTAATACCTTTATTTATTTTATGTGGTACTGAGGATCGAACCCTGTGTTTCACACATGCAAAACAAGCGCTCCACCACTGAGCCACAACCCCAGCCTGACCCAGTTCAATTTACAGGTTTAAACAACACAAAACGGTGTGTCATGGTATTCCATTGTAACATCAAATTTATCTACAACCATTCAACTCTATTTCTGAACAACAATAAATAAATTAAGGTAATTCCTCCTGACAAAATATGTTTCATTTCATTGGATTGATCTGATAATTTTTACCAGTGAAGCAAGAATGGAAATTGACCTTAATGACTTTGGCATTTATCTTGCCAGATCTTCTCAAAAGGATCTCAGATAAGACTTCTAAAAGCCTCCTGGAGCCGGGCGCGGTGGCTCAAGCCTGTAATCCCAGCACTTAGGGAGGCTGAGACAGGAGAATCGCGAGTTCAAAGCCAGCCTCAGCAAGGGCGAGGCACTAAGCAACTCAGTGAGACCCTGTCTCTACATAAAACACAAAATAGGGCTGGGGATGTGGCTCAGTGGTCGAGTGCCCCTGAGTTCAATCCCCAGTACC
>PVHX01012951.1:0-31512 GCA_004024805.1 Geosciurus inauris | reverse complement strand
CCTCCTGGAGCTGGGAAGCCACGTTAGGAATCAGAGTTCAACTTTAATACCAAGAGCACTTAATATGTTGTTTCCAAATTCTGCACAGATTAGACAAAGAGAAGTCAATAAATGTTTCATTTCCATTAACAAAAGTGTAAACTGAAAATTTCTTATGTAGAAAAATACCATAAGAGGAAAGATAAAGAGGTGTCTTGAATCACGAAAATAATATATCAAATTTCAGCAAAATCTCAAGAATGTCACGAAATATTATAATCCTTCTTCATCAGATCATTCATTCCCATGTCTGCTTGATCAAGGGTTAGCAGGTTCATGAAATTGCAGAAGTTAAAGATCTGAGGAAAGTCCATTTGACAAGGAAATGTTTTTGTGACACATGTTTTCTTAAAGGACTGGTTTGTCGTTCAATAATTTCTTATGTTTCCTAACAGATCCAAACATAATTAAGCTTAAAAGCCACATGTAAAAATTAAATAAATGCATACTTAGGTGTTTCAGTAGTCTTATTTAGAAATGGGCTACACATCCAATAAACATATATGCCTTAATTTAACTTAGTATATCATTAAGGTATCAAATGAACAAAAAGATCTTAGAAACTGGTTTTAGGAAGACATACTATAACAGCAACAATACTAGCCCTCATCTCAAGTTATTTCCTTGTTAACTATTTGTAAACATATATGACTGTTGACCCCAGGTAGAATAAATATATAAGCTCATATTATACTTATGCTGATAACTGAGAAACATATCTGTTTTTAATAAACCAGTAACATCAAACTAGTCATGTTTACCAAAGATTTACTCCATTCATGTGAATATTGAAAACATTTGGGTTTTTCTACATTTCTGGTAATTTTAGTTATGTTTAATTTTTGTAAGTGCTCATTTATCTCACAGTGAGTTGGAACAGAAAGCCATTCAGCCTAATGATTTTGTGAATTTCATTAGCAGTATCATCTAGAGCTAAGAAAATATCATATATACATAACACATAGCACATATATGCATACATACACATACATGCATAAACATACAGCAATCTTCTAGCTTCCATTCTAAAATTTTAGCCATTAATGAGGCAATGTTGTTATACAAAACTCACTGCTATTCCCTCCACAAAATGTTTCATCTAAATTGTGTTTCTGACAGAAATGCAACAAGTTGAAATTATATGTTCAATATGGGGTAAAGTTTCTTGAAATTAAAATTATCTGTGAAGAAGGCTTTTAATGGAGGCTGCATTTTAGGTGAGGGAATAAGACATCTTGTGACCCTCTGAATGTCTCTGAAGCCCATCAAAGTGGAAAACATGTTCAGTTTATTTCTAATTAGCCTTTTTCTCTTCCATCTCTAGTAGTTGCTTTTGGAGGATCCTGAGTTCCTTGAAAGCCCTTGTTTGAGACAGAGGAACAAGTGACTGTAACCATAGCAACAGAGGGAAGTGGAAAGTGCAGCTCTGGGGCACAGACGCGGGGAGGAGGTAGGACCTTCAAGGGGACATAGCAAAAGGTGCAAGAGACCTGAGGGTACAACTACATGTTAAAGGAAGAAGATACAGTGAAGGAAAGGGAAAGGCCACCAACGAGCAGCTTTGGGAATATCTTAAGTTTTCCTAAATAGTCTTAAAGATCTAAACTATCTGTACTAAAATCCTACCAACAAGAAAAAAAGCAAGAGAGACTTTGTCAGGCACAAAGTCAGCAGGCTTTTGAAAAGAGCTTTCATTTGACTGATGGGTCCCCATGGGAAAATTAATAAATAGGTCTCAGGACTAGCCAAGCAAAAAGAAATTTTCCAGCTCAGGAGTCAGAGAATTATCTCCACTCCAGAGAGACAGCCAGTAAGGTACACAGCAATCATGCCTATCATTGTAAGTAGCTTCTGTTTGCCTAGGACTCTAATCTTGCCCCTTAAAACTGAGACCCCTAGGAGACTAACCTAGCCTCCAATCCCTGGGACTCTAGACCAGCTTACAGAGAATAGTGATGTTCTTGAAAAACACGATCTGCTCTTAACAAAGTCAATAGATGTTTCTTCAGGGCAATGTTTCACGAGTTTTACTCCCCAACAGAAAGCCAATCAACCAGTGAGAAGAGAAGGCAAAGGTTTTACGGATGCACACTTACGATCCTGGATGAAAGATTCAGCACTTCAGGGATGGATATGCCCCTTTCTGAGATATAGCATCATAATTGTTAAAAAAATTATTAATGACAAATGTGAAAGGCAGTAAGGCAGACTTCATTTAGGATCTCCTACGGTAAGAGTAGGCACCACTTCAATTGGATTTTGTAGAAAAGGAAGATAAATTAAATTCAACTTTGAACAGAAGGAAAAGGATAGATTTAGAGAAAAGGTATAAGGTGAGGGTCAGTGGATAGAAAGTTATTAAGAGGAAACATCAGGGGCTGCAGTGATTCTAAACAAACTGACCTAACAAGATAGTTGCAGAAGGCAGGCCAGGGTGATATCTGGGCAAGAAAGAGTTTTGAGAGATCTGAAAATATCTTATATCAGATATAGAATATTAGATACCAATGTTGGCACACTCTAGTTAAACTAACTTAATAAGACTCAAATTTAGAGGAGTCTTAATTTGACAATACAAAAAAATACCCAAATACTAACTTCAAAGAGGAACCTCAAAAGCCAGCTCCCTTAGGAGATGCAATTTCAGAGAGCACAAGACTTTAGTCAAGGAGAAAAACATTCTTACTAGTCAGTAATGACCATTTCATTTCTTGCTTGAACACACACACACACAGAGAAATATGCTTATACTTGCATATATATACATGATAAAGGGAATGTATTTCATATAAAAAATCTCTCTCCAACAAAACTAAGTGATTAGTTTTTTGTTTTTGTTTTTAAATAAAGACAACATGGGCTGGGGATATATAGCCCACTGGTAAAGCACTTGAGTGGCAAAAGGCCCTAGATTAAACTTCCAGCAAAACACACACACACACACACACACCCCGATAAGAAATTAAAAATAAATTAATGATTTACCAATTCCATTGTGGGGTAGATTGTAGAAGAATTTATTGAAGTATCTTGACAAGGTATTGGCCCAAGGACAATCATAAAACTCAATGCCTGGAAGTGAAGAGGTGGAAACAAACTAGGTATTTATTATGGATTTATTGATAAACAAAGTGCACATAAAAATATCACTAAGCCTTAAAACTTTAGGGAATCGAGATGCATGCTTAATATTAAATGACATTACACTACATAATATTACTCTGTCAAAAAAAGAAAATACTATGAATCTACTTATATGAATACCTGACTAGTCAATTTCATAGAAGCAAAAAGAAGTATGGGAGACAATGGACAAGGGGAGGAAGAAACCAGGAATTCTTGCTTAACTTATACAGATTTCCTGTGTGAAAAATACAAAATGTTCTGGACATTGTTTGCATAAGAATGTGAAATAGATGTATGTGTAATACTACATAATTTTACACCTTGGTTATAATGGTTATAACTATATATTATATTATGTATATCTTAACTTAATTTTTAACATAATTCCTGTTAATATTTGATTGAATTGTTGTACCAAACCTTATATACTCTGTGCTCTGTCTTTGCTCTTTTGTGATGGAACAAATTCTTTCCTTTACAGGAAATGGAAGACTTTGTCCAGAGCTCTGGAGAGAATGGTGTTGTGGTGTTTTCTCTGGGGTCAATGGTCAGTAACATGACTGAAGAAAGGGCCAATTTGATTGCATCAGCCCTTGCCCAGATTCCACAAAAGGTTAGTGCCCTAATGGTGGAGAGCTACTGATAAGTAGTTATTTAGTTATCTTAAATTCTATAAATGTGCTGATTATAGATATTTTCACTGTGTAAGATTAACTGTCATGATAGTGCAAATTTATCTCAGAAATCACCTTTAAAACAAAAATATACACAGCAAATTCTAAAATACTACAAAAGGTATTTTTGATTAATAATATATTTGGCATTAACATTGTGTTCAGAAAGAAATATATTTTACAGGTACAGTATGAACTTGGTATTAAAAGAGTATTGCAGGTAGATACACAGTAATCTCCAAATTCTCCTATCATTTCCTCCTTTTACTTGCAGAATTTCTGAGGACACTGTACACAATACAGACATAATCAGCATGGAGTTAAATATTAGTCAGTAACTGCATCAGTGCAACAGCAATAGCAGGTAATGAAAAGTCTGAATAGCATCATACAGTATTATCATCCTACATAATCCTGGCCTCGATTCTTCCCCTAAATGTTGGAAGGGGCCTATTTGTGATGTTTTTTATGGTGCTAGTTAGAGAAAGGAAACCTTGAGTCCAGGTATCCACCAAACCAACAAGACTTAGAGGAAGCAAACCAGTCTGCCCTGGTGGACATGGCTCTATTAATTTCTCAAGAAAGAAGGTATAAGAGAAAAGGTGGATTTGGCATCCTATGCATTAGAAACCCTACAGGGAAGGACCAAACACTAGTAACCTATGGAAAAAGTGGTTATAAATAGTCTTCACATATTAAGAAAAAGGTTAATATTAAATTTAGCAGATAAGAACTAGTATAAAATATAGATTTCTAAAACAAAATAAATGTAAGTCATTAGTAACTTTTTACACAATATGCTCTAGATTTATAATGATTAATTTCTGAAATATATGTATTTGATATTGATAAACTCACTTGTCTAAGCTACTACTTATACGAAGCTACTATCTATATGTCCTTGATTAAAACTAAATATAGGAAAATTACATCCTCTATTTACATTCCCATTTCAATAGTTCTTATTATTTATTGTCTCTTGATCTCATTTCTTTATCTTTCAAGGGATAGGCATTTAAGTATGTAATTTTTTTCTTATTCTCTTTAAAATTCTAATATCCTATAATTTGAAATTTAACTCAAATAATAGGAGGTTTGCTTCACCCTAATAGGTCATATGGAGATTTGATGGCAAGAAACCAGATACCTTAGGACCCAATACTCGACTTTACAAGTGGATTCCCCAGAATGACCTTCTTGGTAAGACTCAGGAGAACAAATCTCAAAAACATGAGTAACAGCCAGTCAGAAAGATAATAGTTCAATAGTAAATAAGCTTATGAAAATTGATTAAGAGAAGTTCAAAATAATTCAGTTTTTAAATTCTTCATTTTAGTCCTAGGGGGAAAATGAATAAAGAACTACCGTGGGTATTTTATTATACAAAGACACATTCTTTGTAGTCCTAGTCCAAGTATCTTTATTTCAGGGGTAATTACCTCTCACAGAGAATTTTTAGTCACTTCCTGGATTGTTCCTTTATCTCCTATTTCTACAATTTTACACCTACACTCTGACCTACAATAGGGCTATCTGAAAAGCCCATGAAAAATAGCCCTCTCTCTTTTAGTACAACTGACTTTGAATGTTCCATGACCAAAAAAAAACCAAAATCTTTTTAAAAAAATTTAAGTAAAGAAAAGGGTGGAATTTAATCTTTATTTATATGACATTATAAGATATGAAATCCCACATAGAAATAGGAAACCCATTTGGAGGACAAACTTCATACATCATATACGGTTTAGAACTATTCAAATATAGTTTTGTTGTAAAAAATGCTACAATAACAAACCACATTTACAAAGGGTTCTTAGTAAAGAAATAGTAAGACAAACATTCTGAATATACTACACAATAAACTTTAGGCCTCAGCTGCATAGCCTAGAAGTTCAAAGTCCCAGGAGTCCTGTCCTGAAGTTGGAAGATATAGCCTTCAGAGGCAGTTTCTGGCACAACATTCTGATCTTCCTTTCTCTACTGAAAAATACTGCTCAATTAAGTTTAAAATCTTAATCACAAAATGATACTTCCTAATGAAGTATGGCCAGTTCTACCTTTGATTTCAGCACCACAAACACCCTACTCCCTGCTACATTGGACACCCTTCATATAGCATGCTTAAGGGACGTCATTGTTGTTTTAACTGAACACATTAACCCATGTCCCCTCTTATGTGCACATGTTGCTTGTTCTACCCAGCATGTGCTCCTTCTGTTTATCCATGTGATAACCTCGTTTTCAGTTTTTAGATCTCACGTAGCATACCACCTCCTCCAAGTAGTCTTCACTTGCCTCGCCAGTGGACGTAGGTGCCTCTTGCTCAGAGATTAGAAAGTAATTGCAATATAGATTCATGGTTGTAATAATCTATTACCTAGAAAACCATTTATCATCAGCACTTTATATTACATATTTGACACTTTATTTCTGACATAAAGAAGTTTCCTTGATCTGTTCCAATCCTAGGTCATCCCAAAACCAAAGCTTTTATAACTCATGGTGGAACCAATAGCATCTATGAGGCCATCTATCATGGAATCCCTCTGGTGGGCATTCCCTTGTTTGCAGATCAACCTGATAATGTCGTTCACATGAAGGCCAAAGGAGCAGCTATTAGATTGGATTTTATCACAATGTCAAGTATGGATTTACTCAATGCATTGAATACAGTCATCAATGAACCTTCGTGAGTATAATTTTTTCAGTAAAGTAAATTTATATTCAGGTCCCCTTGACAATCAGAAAAGATTTAATCTTCTTTTGAGTCTAATTTTGAATAACTAAAAATATTTAACTCACTGAAATGTGCTTTTATTCTCAAGTAATCATTTTTAAACAGCAAATTAACCCTACAAATTTACTTAATTACTAGTATTTGTTATTATTAAAATAATGTGATATGAAAAAACTTTTTACTATGAAGCTAAATGTGAAGAACAGAGTTTTTACTAATATGACAGAATACATGAAAGATGAGGACAAGGAAATTGAAGAAATAAGATATTTCCATTAAATAACTAAAATTTACAAAACTACCAAACTTTTTTTAAAATTATATATACTTATTTGGTATGGTAGAATAATTTGATACATGTATAAAATATGCAATGACCTAAACAGGGTGATTTTTATTTCCATCTTTTTAAACATTAATAATTTTTTTTCTGCTAGGAACCGTGAAACTCCTCTCTTCTAGTTCTTTATAAGATATGCAAGAACTTGTAAACAATATTTAACCTACCATACTGCAGAACAATAGTACTTATTCCTTCTATCTAACTGTAGCTTGATTTTTTTTTCAACTGCTCTTCAGACCCCCTTGCTCCTACTCTTCCTAGCCTCTAGTTACTGCTATTATATACTCTACTTCTATTAAATCAACTTTTTAGACTTCACACGTGAATGAGAAAATGCAGTACTTTTCTTTGGTGTCAATTTATTTGGTTTAGCATAATGTCTTCCACTTCCATCCTTGTTCATGGAAATGACAATAGTGCATTCTTTTTCATGGCTGAATAAAATCCAACTGTGTGTGTATACATATATCATGTTTGCTTTGGCCATCATCCAATAATGAACACCTTAGTAAATTTTATAGCTTGGCTATTGTCAATAGTGCTGCAGGTAAACATGGAAGTGCAGGAACCTCTGTGATAACTGATTTCTTTTTCATTTTATATATCCAGTGTTTATATCCAGTAATGAGAAAGCTGAATCCTATGGTAGTTCTATTTTCAGGTACTTGTGGAAACTCCACGTTATTTTTTCCATAGTGGCTGTGCAAATTTGCATTCCTGTCAATGGACTATAAGAGGTCCCCATCCTCTTCTACCTCACCAGCATTTGTTATTTTTTGTCTTTTTGATTATGTCCATTCTAGCCAG
Source organism: Geosciurus inauris (assembly GCA_004024805.1). Taxonomy (NCBI): domain Eukaryota; kingdom Metazoa; phylum Chordata; class Mammalia; order Rodentia; family Sciuridae; genus Geosciurus; species Geosciurus inauris. Next base: position 23,786 of record PVHX01012951.1, on the reverse strand, counting down.
TAAGATTCTCTCTCATTTTTTTTTTTTTTTGTTGTTGTTATTGCTGCTGCTGCTGCTGCTATTGGCATGTTGAAGATCAGTGTTTTTCAAACTTTGAGTAGAAACCTACAAGAGTTGTGAAATCAACCTTGTGGGTTGATTTTTGTTTGATTTACATTTCACTGATGACTAATAATGTTGAGCATCTTGTCATATACAAAATCTTCTTTTGAAATTGAAATGTCTATTCAGATCATTTTCTGTATTTTTAAACAATAATTTGGTTTTTGCTGCAGAGCTTTTAGAATTCATCACATATTCTAAATATTCATCTTTTCTTATATAAATTACAAGCATTATCTACCAATTATGCATGTTTTCTGTTTACTCTCTTGGTATTAACTTTACTGTGTGAAAGCTTCTCAATTTAATATAATTTTAATTATCTTTTCTCTCTCTCTCTCTTTTTTTTTTGCTACTGGGGATTGAACTCAGGGGCACTCAGCCACTGAGCCACATCCCAGTCCTTTTTTGTATTTTATTTAGAGACAAAGTCTCACTGAGTTGCTTAGCACTTGAGGGTTGTTGAGGCTGGCTTTGAACTCAGGATCTTCCTGTCTCAGCCTCCTATATGCTGGAATTAAGGCGTGCACCAACATGCCCAGCTTATAATTCTAATTATCTATTTTTGCTTTTGTTGCATGTGCTTTTGAGATATTATCTTAAAAAAAATCATTGACTATACTAATTTCTTCAAGTTTTTCCCCTCTACTGAATATATACATTTTTCCCCAAAATTTATTTTTATTGTATTATAATAGATTCTATTAAATGTAATTTATATACCATAAATATCTTGTTGGAGCCGTATAATTCAAATAATTTGAGTAATGTTTACATAGTTAAGAATTCTCAAGAGATAATTTTAGAATATTTTTGTGCCAAAAAGAAATCTCATATACCTTTCAAATAAACCTCTCTTAACCTCCAGCTCTTTGCAACAACTAATATACAGTCTCTATAAATTAGCCTCAGATGCAGATTTCATACACATAGAACAAGACATACAATCATAGTCAGCTCCAACTGGGTTGTTTCACTTACTACAATGTTTTTCAAATTTGTCCCTGTTTAAATATGTCTCATTACTTGATTTCTGCTTAATGTTGAATATTATTATTCTTCGATGTGGATGGATATAATACATTTTATTTAACCATTTATTACATCATGGACATTGGGGCTTTATTTCCAATTTTGACTATATGAACATGGCTTCTTTTGCAAAACTATTTTCATTTCTTTTGTGTAGTTCCAAGGAGTGGCATTACTCCCTCACATGAGAACTTCATATTAATAATTAAATGCCAATCTGTTTGCCAAACACATGGCAGGATTTTACATTCCTAGCAGCAATATAGGAGAAATCCATTGTCTCCACATCACTGCTAAAAAATGCTATCGCCTGTCTTATTTTTATTACACTCATCCTAGTGGTTATGAAGTGGTATCTCATTGTGATCTTGATTTGCATTTCACTGGTTGATTAAAATGATGGATGTTTGTTCACATGCATACTAGATATTCATGTATAACCTTGGTAGAAATAATCATCCCAGTGTGTAAATCCTTTCTTAATTAGGTTATTTGTCTTCTTGCTATTGCATTGTCAGTAGTCTTTATTATGGAGACAAGTCCATCGTGAGATTTTTGATTTGCATGTATTTTCTTCCATTCTGAATATGAGTTCATCACTTTCTTAATGATGCACTTTAGAAAACAAATATTTTCAATCTTTTAAAAATATCTTTTATAATCAAATTTTCTCTTGATACAACAAAAATAGTTTTGTAAAATGTGTAGTGCTTAGATTTCTACCATCAAGTCAGCATTGATTATGACTACCAATACTTATTATTTAATTATAAGAATACTTTGACACTGTATTATCAAAAATTGGAAAATTTTGAATGGTAAAATACTTTAAAAGCAGATGAGAAATAATAAAAATAAACATAATGCAAGTTGGAAAAATGGTAAAGAAAATATAGGAAAGGGTGGTAGTTTTAAATAATATATCAATATCTACATTAATTACTAACTACATCATTAAAAAATAAAGTTTGTCAGACTGGATTTTAAAAACCCACCATATATATATCTCTTTTTATAACATATGCTTAATTTAATTATATAGAAAGGCTATGAGTAAAGAGATAAAAGATTTCAAGTCTCAGTTAAGCTGTTGCAGCTGGACATGGTGGTGCATGCCTGTAATTTCAGTGATTTGTGAGGCAGAGACAGGATTGTGAGCTCAAGGCAGGCCTCAGCAACTTAAAGAGACCTTATTTCAAAGTAAAATACAAGAAGGATTAGGGTGCTAGAGCACCCCTGAGTTCAATCATCAGTACCACAAAATAAATAAGCTGTTGTAGCTATATTAATATTAGAGTAGACAAAACTGACTAAAGAATATTTCTTCATTAATGAGTAATTCAATATAAAATGGACCATTAATGCAATCTTAAGTAAAAATGAAAGTGTGAATGCACAGATCTATAGTCATAATTGGAAGTTTTAAAAAAACTTTTATTGATAACACAGAAAATGATAGAAAATAATTGAAGAACCTATTAACAAATTGAAGAACCTATTAACAAATATAACCTGATATGTGTGTGTATGCAACAAAACTGATTTAGTAAATTAGAAATTATTTGAATCCAAAGAGTATATTTTCCAATCATATTGGAATTTTTTAAAAAAAGGAAAGTTAACTAAAAAACCTCTAAGTTTTGGAAATTAAGTAATATACTTCTAAATAATTCAGATTCCACAAAGAAATCACAATCATACTTGCATTTTTATCTCAGCAATACCACTCCCAGGCATATAAGCAACAGAACTATATGAATATGTAAAACAGTATATATACAAGAATGTATATAAGCATTGGTGAAAATTTAACAACCCAAACATCCATCAATCATAACATGAAGAGAAAAAGCTATGATAATGACATATAATGGAATATTATACACCAATGGAATTAAACAACTGCCACACAAAATATAGACACAAATGAGTACATGCGATACTATTCTCATATATAAACAAGCAGAACTAATCTATGGTATTAGTAGCCAGAACAGTGCTTAATTCAGGGAAAGGACTAATGCTAAAACATTCTACAAAGATGGAGTGCTTCTAAGCAGATGTGAAATCCAAAATCATGATCCAATTAGTATGTACAATGGCATCTTAAAATTTGCAACTGTTCTGTTAGGACATATGCAATTTTTTTGTATATTTCACATTTAAATTTTTATTTTAAAATTTTACTGTATTTTAAAATTCTAGGGTTACAGGTCAAATAAACACATGACACAGAGGAACTGCCTTAGAGGTATTATCCTTTCTGAGAGATGACATTTAGACAAATGTATCAATTAAAAGGTAGAAGCAAACTTGGGGAAGTTTCGGGGAAGAATTCTGGAGGAGAGGAGAGGGAACAGAATGTTCAAGGTGCCAGGATGACAACATGTTTGGTGGCTTCATGAAACAACTAAAAAATAAAATAAAAAAAAAATGTGCCCATAACACAATATGCACAGGAGAATGATAGGAGAGAGCGCATTTCCAGTATGTGACCTTCTGTGGTCCAGAGGTCCAAAAAATATATCTGGATGTTATTCTAAATGTGATAAGGGAAAATGTTTGAGCAGGCGCTATCATAATCTGACATGGCTGTTAGGTGGAAATTAGACAGTAGAAGGCAGTAAAAAAAAAAGTGAAAAGAAAGACCGGTTAAAAGTCATTTCACCCACTATGACACAATTTCTTTTCAAAGACTTCAAGATGATAACCTCAGTTGCATTTAACTATCTTATTTATAGTGCTTAGACTGGCTTGTTATCATTTTCTCTGCTGCAAAAGATTTATTTTCCTAATTGAACTACCATTTTCAATTTGGAAAACATTTGTCCTTAAGAAAATCTCAACTTAAAAGCTAAACTTTCTATGATGATCTAACCAAAAACACACAAAGTCTTATGGCTAGTCTTTGCATGTGTGTGTGGTACTGGGAATTGAACTCAGGCCTCTTTGTTCATGGTAGGCAAATGCTCTACCACTGAGCTGCATCTTCAGCCCTTTCTGTTTTATTTTGAGACAAGGTCTTACTAAGTTGCCCAGGCTTAGCTTTGAATTTGTTATTCTGCTTCAGTCTCCCAAATAGCTGGGATACAGGCCTGTGCCACCAAACTGACCCTTCTGTGGCTATTCTATGGCACTTGTTTTGATTCAGTTTTATGAAAATTTGTAAAACCTTTCCTACACTTAACATACTTATGCAAATTAACTTGTTTTAAATGTTCGTGTTTTATGGTTTGTCCTTTAGATACAAAGAGAATGCCATGAGGTTATCAAGAATTCACCATGATCAGCCAGTGAAGCCTCTAGATCGAGCTGTCTTCTGGATTGAGTTTGTCATGCGTCACAAAGGAGCTAAACACCTCCGGGTTGCCGCCCATGACCTCTCCTGGTTTCAGTACTACTCTTTAGATGTGGTTGGGTTCCTGCTGGCCTGTGTGGCAACTGTGATATTCATCATCACTAAATGCTGTCTGTTTTGTTGCCAGAAGTTAACTAAAACAGGAAAGAAGAAAAAAAGGGCATAGTTGTACCTAGACCCAAAGCTGGGAGTCCTGACAGATGGGCCTCCTCCAGTTCACTTTCACAAGAGACTGTGAACCAGGCTCCTTCCTCTGGTGATAAAACAACTCTTCACAACTTACTTTATCAAGGCACAACTTATTTTTCAGAGATATACCACATGTTTAAGAGTTGCAAATATTTTAGGTAAAGGGACGTGAACAAAATTTAAAATAATAAAATGATATAAGTGTCTATTAAAAATTACTGCTGGAATTTACAAGTTATATAATATTAATTTACTGAGCTGGACTGTGGTTTACAAGTCATTCATGGATACAAGAACTTTGAAAATTCTACTTATAGTATCAACGTAGATTTACAAGTATTCAGCGTGCCTTAACTTTATTTGGGTGTAGAATTTTGTAGTGTTCACTTTTTCTGAATAAGATATTCAATACTTAAAATTGTGTGTCAAGATTCACCCTTCTCTGGTTTTGGGAGACCAGTAGTGCTGCTTCTACATCGAGCCTTAGCATCACTTCTCTTCTTCAGGACCTAATAAGACTTGTATCTTCTTCTTGCTGAAGTCATTTCCAGGGAAGGTATGTTGAATAAGATATATAATGTTTCCTACCTGCTTCCCACCATAACATTGAACTATTTGGGAGTGTCTTTGGTTTCACAAGTTCATCCTCTTTTCCTCTTAACCAGTTAAAAAGAATGATCTGATTACACTTATTCTCATATTCAGTCTTTGGATATAGATATAAGATCTCAATTATAATTGTGATAATATAGAATCACATATGGTAGTTGAAGTAGTAAGGAGTCTTACTGAATTTTCATTCATTCCCAATGTCTATGTGTATATACATGTTCACTTTTTTCAAAACAAGACAGTGTCACTTAGCTACCTTACAAGTATGTTGTTAAATTTAATAAGCATGTGGTAGTGCAAAATGATTATTACTCTATAATACATATTTAAAAGACAATGTCAAATTTTCTTCTCTTTTCTCCATAGCTTATTGTCCCACACCCTCCTTAACACTTATATGGAAACATTTAATAATTTTTCATGACATAGGTACAAAGGATTATATAAGTAAGCAAAAACAAATATAAAGTCATTTCAATCATAACTAAATCCTACTTAGTGTTCATAGTGAGGGAAAGAAAACACGAATGGCCAAGCACAGTGGAACATGCCTATAATCCCAGCAACTCGGGAGGTGAAGGCAGGAGGACTGAGAGTTCAAACCCAGCCTCAGCAACATACTGAGGGCCTACGCAACTCAGCAAGATCTTGTCTCTAATAAAAAAGGGCTGGGGAGGTGGCTCAGTGGTTAAGCACCCCTGGGTTCAATCCCTGGTACCAGAAAAAAGAAAATTCTAATGACTAAATTAAAATAATCATCAGACTACATGCCTGAAATAAATTCAAGTGATTTAGCAGAACAATAATTACAGAGAATTAAAGAGAGTTAAATTCCTGCTGTGGGACCCCTTTCCAAAAATGAATATTAGCAGTTAATATCATACATGAAGAATGTAAGTACAATGTTTTCTTACAGTATCCTCCCAAACACAACTGTTATATAATAGCACTCTTTCTTTTCTAGCTTATCCATACACACAAACATTTCCACAAGTACACAATGAGGAAATCAATCTTATACATCTCCTTCCAAAGGAATTGAGTGATTAGGCCTATCAAAAATAGGGAAAACTAAAAACAATACGTTATTCAAGAAAATGAAAGTAAGATTACCATATAAGCTAGCAATACACTTCTGAATTGATACCCTTAGGAATCAAAATTAAGGTCTTTAAGGATATTTGTACAGTCATGTTCTAGAACCAATAACAACATATAAGAGATAGAAGCAACAAGTGTCTACAGGCCTGGGATCATAGTGCAGCGGTAGAGCACTGGCATAGCATGTGTAAGGCACTGGATTCGATTCTCAGCACCACATATAAATAAATAAAAATTCATTAGCAATGAAAAAAATATTTTTAAAAAGTGTCTACAGATAAATCCACAAACAAAAGATGATATATGCATATAATATATATATATAATATGCATTATATATATTTTTTTCAATGAAATGTTATTTATCTTGAAAAGGCAGGAAATTTTGACATGTGGTACAATGAAAACATTATACTAACAGAACTAAGTAACAGATATTTTGATTTCCCCTACATGAGGTATCTAGACTAATAAAATAGAAATTATAATGGTGGCTGCCAGGGAACGTGCGGAGAGAGAGTTGGAGAGGAAAATGAAGAATTATTTAGGGGATCTATTACTTCAGTTTTGAAAATAAAAAAAGTTCTGGAGTTTTGCATCAAAACAATATTATTTATAGTGAATATAATTAACATAACTGAACTATACACTTTAAGATAGTAAAGTTCAAACTAAATATTTTTAACAGAATTAAAAAGATTGACAACCACAGTTTCGTACTTATGATGGTTCAACTTATAATTTTCCTATTTCACAATGGTATGAAAGTGGTACATATTTAGTAAAAATCATACTTCAGATTTTGAATATTGAACTTTTCCCAGGATAGCAATATGCTATATGATACTATTATTAAGGCTGCACAGCAGAAAAGCGTGTGAGAGAGAGCTGGCCTGAGGGCTTCCGCAGTACATAGTACAACTATATCAGGTTTTTCAATCATGAGCTTTTGGCCATAGTTCCGCATTCTTGTAAGAGCTCCGCATTGCTGTGAATAGCCTCAGGGTGCTTGTAGAATAGTCACACCCTGTGCACCCTGTAGCGCTTGCGGGATATATGGCATCTTAGCATATATAAAGAGGGACCTGAGCTCAATAAAAAGAGTCTCTTGCCTTACTCTGTGTGTGTGTGAGTGATTTTCATCCGCGGCTCCCTCGCCTGACTCGGTTTCCCTTTGTGCTGGCGCGGGCGCTGGCAAAAGCGTATCATAATATAATAACTGTTATATTCAGTAGGTTAAGTATATTAAATGCATTTTGAACTAATGATAGTTTCAACTTACTGAATGTAAACTCATAATTAGTTGAGGGTCATCTGCCACCAAATAAATCTTGATAGTACTTGATTTTCTCTTTATTCCTTTGTAACAATCCTTTCACTAGTGTTTGTTTTGCCCCCTTGCTCCTTTTTGAAGAGCAAATTCTTCCTTCATAGGAAATGATTTTGTCCATAGTTATAATAAAATATTGTTATTTCTCTGGGTCAATAGTAACATGACCCAGAAAAAAGAAATAGAAAAAAGAGCCAATGTGATTGCATCACTCCTTGCGCAAGTTTTAAGATAGATTAAAGTGATTTAATAGTGTTACCCTCTATAGAATCTGGTTATAGAAATGTCCAGAGTTAAAGGTGAACTACTATGATAGTTCTAATATATCTTAGAAGCCACTTTTTAAAAAATTAAAAAATACACCTCTACAACATGGCACATGTTAAAATAAGAGTGGTTTTGATTGATAATGACTTTGTGATAATTACTCTTAAAAAGTAGTATAATTGTAGGTGTGAAATCGGTAGTATAAGGTATTGCAAGCAGGTACAAAAATCACCAGGTCCTGCCATGACATTTGCCCTTTTCCCTGCAGGATTATCAAGAGCACAGTATACCCTAGAAATTTATTAGGAAAGCATTAATTTAATAAGTTATTATACTGGCTGTTATGGTTTGGATGTATGGTGTCCCCCAAAAGCTCACATATAAGACAGTGCAAATAGGTTCAGAGGAGAAATGATTGGGTTGTGAGAGTCTTAACCCAATCAGTGAATTAATCCCCTTATAGGGATTAACTGAGTGGTAACTGAAGTGGTAGGGTGCGGCTGGAAGAGGTGGAAATTGGGGCATGGCTTTGGGATATATATTTGTATCTGGCAAGTGCGACCTCTGCTTCTTGATCATCATGTGAGGTGCTTCCCTCTGCCACTCTCTTCTGCCATAATGTTCTGCCTCACCTTGAGCACTAATAGAGCCAGCCTTCTACAGACCAAGATTTCTGAAACAGTGAGCCCTCAAATAAACTTTTCCTTCCTCAAAATTGTTCTGGTTGGTCTTTTAGTCCTAGCAGCTAAAAATCTGACTAAAACACTGGCACAATAATGTTGAGGAGGTATTGAAAGAACTGAATTATATCGTGCAGTTTAGGCTTGATCAGAATCCTAGCCACTTTTACATTCCTTAAATTTTTGAATAGACATAGTCAGTGTGCACATAGTGAAGTGCTGAGAGGCTTCCTTTTGGAAAAAGGAAGGCCAGGGCTCATCAACTCCAAGTTTAGGTCTTACCCAGTCACTTAGCTTTAGAGAAACCTGGACTTGGCCCTGCCAATGTCTAAAGCTGGATGATGTAAGAGAAAAGGTGGAGATAGGATCCTGCCTTTAAGGTAGACCGTGTGCATAGTAAAAATGTGGCTCCACAAGGACTGTCCTTGTAACCCATCAGATTTTCACCTTCTATTGAGGAAAGAAAAGAACTATAACAAATCTAGAAGTGTGACATGGGAAGATCAGATGCTTCCACTGTTAAACACAGTAATAACTTATTTCCTAATGATACCTACACTCGAAGTCTTTAGGTATCTGCTGCTTTTCAGTTTTGATATTGGCACCTAATTACCTATGCCAATTTTTTGCTTAGAACTTGAAAATAGTTTAAAACTCACAAAGCAAATATAAGTTAATCACTCATAAATGATCCTCCAGTTTACAAGAAATGCTCGGGAATTCCAAAATCACTTTGGTACTGGGAAGAGTAAAGTCTTGGTGCGGGCTGGGAATGCCACTCAGTGATTGAGTGCTTCCCTAGCATGCTCAAGGCCCTAAATTCCATCTCAGCACCAGAGAAAAAAAAATTAAAAAGGTTTGGCAATAAGGAACTATGCTTAATACTACTGTGTATTATATCAATGTATGTATTATATCATGTAAGTGTTAAATGTCAGCTAAATAAAATTTAGCATCATGACATTGGATATTTTTCCACTGAACTGTACTATTTGTAAATTAAAAATGGGCTCTAATTTACCTTCCAAGGATTTACAAAACCAGCAATTATATTAATACACTATATTCATATCAAAATTTGTCACTTTAACATTTTTCTTAGAATTAATGTTTAGTAATTTGTATCTACACGTAAATTATTTTTTAAACAGAATTAATTTAGTTCTCACAGGTGGCCTATTATGTAATAGTTTATTTGTAAATTAAAATTCTAAAACTCTAATAAATTAACTTATGAACAAGTAGATATAAGTAAACTCTCTCCTGTCACTCAATAAACAAAGTTATAAAATAATTTGGAAAATGAGAGCTAGCCCCCAAAATAGATACATACATCAAAGTAAATACATAAACCATTAGAATTTTTCTTTAGTTTTTTGCACTGGAGTTACAATGATTGCCTAACAATTTCTTAAATGTTTAAATTTGTCATTTATAATCTCATTTGCCTAAGCTGCTATTTATAAAATTTCAAGATCACATTCCACACCTTGATTACATATAAAAATAAATAGGACTGGGCATGGTGGCACATGCCTGTAATCCCAGCAACTGGGAAAGCTTACATAGGAGGATTGCAAGTTTAAGGTCAGTCTCAGCAATTTAACAAAGCCCTAAGCAACTTAGTAAGAGCCTGTTTCAAAATAAAAAATAAAAAGGGTTAAGGATATAGTTCAGAGGTTAAGTGCCCCTGGTTTCAATCCCAGTACTATACACACTCACACACACACACGAACTATGAATATTTCCATTTATATCAGTTTCAGAAATTCTTGTTAATCTTATACTCACTCCCTTATATGCTATATTAAGTACATTAACTATGTCATCTCTTAATATCTTTAGAATTCTAACATGCTGTAACTTGAAATCTAACTCAATAAGATATTGTCTTGATTTGGTCATATGGAGATTTGGTGGCAAGATACCAGATACCATAGGACCCAATACTCTGCTGTACAAGCAGATTCCGCAAAATGATCTTCTTTGTAATTTTCTAGAAATTCTGAAAACTTGACAGCCATAGGACTGATAATAATTCCAGAGGAAAGAAATTTGTTGAATATTTACTAATAAAAATTTCAAAAGAACATTTAAATGTCTTATAATTATTTTCTAGTTTGGGGGGTGGGAGTAAACTGTAAGACTTAGTATTCTTTACACACATTTACAGTCCCTATGACCAGAATCCACGTCCCTTATTTTAAATGTAGTTACTACAGTTCCATAAACGTATTGGATTGATTATCTCTTTGTTTTGCAAACTTATACCTACCCCTTTTATGTACTGTAGGGGTATTTCAAATGCCACTGTAAAATAGCAATCCCTTTTTGTTATCTGAGAGTCTATTTTCTATGGAAAAAAATTCACAATCTTTAAAATGAAGTCATAACATCTGATGCTATAAAACAGCTTTTTCTTTCCTGATTCTACACCGCACCACCCTACTCCGCTAGACACACTACTATAATACTCAGTGACTTCACTATTTCTTTGAAACAATGCATTTTAACATGAATCCCAATTTTTTTTGCACATGCTGCTTTTACCAGTATTTGCTCTTCCATATACCAATTTTTGTATTCATTGTTCAATTTTTGTATTATGCCAATTTTTGTATTCATTGTCACACATTACATCTTCCATGTAGCCTTCATTTTCCTCACAGTGGACTTAAGTGCTTCCTTCTCTGAAATTGTAATGCAGTTTCATGTATATTGTTTTCTAGAGGGAAAAAAAAAACCTGCCCCTTTCAGTGCCTTATAGTTTGCACTTCTCATTTTGTTTCTAAGGGTCCTTGATCTAGCAGTCTTCTGAATTGACAAAGGAGACAACCAGCTACAACCAGCAGCCTACAGCCAAAAGCCTATGTGACAATGTTGCTGTGGGATAAAGTTGGGATTGTAACTCCTTTTTATAAATGGTGGTTTGTTTGATTCAAAAGTTTGTGGAGATAGAAAAAGAGGAAATAGAAATCAGGTCAGTAGATATGCTAGGAAAGACCTTTCCACTTAATTTAACCAACTATCAAAGGGTGACAAGATTCTTTCATATTTTCTAAGACATGTGCCTTCTTGATATCCCAAATATAACTCTTGGTTCAACATTAAGCAATGTACAAATCTAATTTCAAAATTCCTCAAGTAAATCTACTTGATTCTGACATATGTAACATCATAACTTAAATGAGACTCGCTGGAGCTTCCTGTTGATCTGAGACGAACATAATCTGATGTTTTTACAGTATGCTTTCAGAAACACTATTTCAATAAAACACAAGATTAATACACATTCCTGTCAAAGAAAAGCAGATCATGACACTACTTAAAAATGGCATGACAAATGTTATTCTGACTGTTGTAGCAAAGTAGACTCCTAAATAAACTGAATCCTCCTCCAATTAAGAGAAAGGCAACTGAGGTTTTGAAAGGCAAATAGGAAGCAAAATGAGACAACAGATAAGTTAAAAATTGGGAGACCAAAAAAGTTCTTAAGGATTTGTGGAAATGGAAAATTATATAAGGGGTAAGTGAAAAATTACTGAAATGTGGTAAGTGTGGGTTGGACATTGTATATTTTGTAATATTTTGTGTTGAATCCCATTTTCTAGAACAAATATTCAGCATGGCAGCTGGGGTCACCTTTAGGGATAAACTTGGTCATGCATATTAGCACAGGGTTTAGTTAAGCTCTTTGTGCAGCATGGAAATTTACAGTTCACCCATCATGGTATAAAAACACTTTTCCACGGAAATAGCTTCAGAAATTCTGAGTAGTCCTAATTAGCTACCTACCTAAAACTATGCAACCCAATAAAGTATTTAAGTAGAAAGGTAAAATATATTTTACATAGTTTTTGATTATGCTTGAGTTCTTCCTTTATTATATGTACCATTGTAATTGATTAATTAAGACAAACTTAAAGAGACTATTTCTCTTTAATTAGTACTAACAAGTAAGACCCAGCCAAATTGAGTTATGTTCCTCTGGATTATAATGTAGAAAGTATCTTATATTGTAGATGTCTCTCTTCCTGCAACATATAAAATCTCTTATTGCTTAACCTTATTTCCTCATAACAGAGTTCCAACTACTTGAACACCTATGATATTGATATGAAAAGTAGAAACATTTTTTTAATCAATCCTTTCCTTATAACACATAGAAAAATGAACTGAAAGTGGAATCAAGAAACAAATATTGACTGGATATGGTGGTGCATGCCTGTACTTCCAGCAACTCAGGAGACTAAGGCAGGAAGACTGCAAGTTTAAGGACAACCTGTGCAGCTCAGTAAGATGCTGTCTCAAAATTAAAAAAAAAAAAGAAAAAGACAAAGACAAAGACTGAGGATGTAGTTCAATAGTAAAGTGTCCCTCAGTTCCATTCCCAGTACCCGCCCTCTGACAAAATAAAACCCTAAATATTATATAAAACAATTTTTTAGATGCTATGCTATAGGAATTATTTTATATGTCCAAAAGATCACAAAATCTTGTCTTTAAATACTGACAAGAATAGCCTTTGAATTCAGAATAAAGTTTGTAAACCACCAAGAAAAAACGAAACCAAGTTAAGAGCCGTTCTTTTGCTTGACAAGATATATGTTTGAACAACTGGATGAAACAAAGACTTAATTAGTTGTTTTTGTGAGATGAAAAAAAATTATAGAATTCTTCTTACAGGGAGGAAAAGGGAAAATACTGGGGGATAACATTAGCCAAATTATATTGTTATATTATATATAACAAATTATATTGTTAACAAATTATATTGTTATATTGTTATATTGTATGCATGTATGAATATGTAACAACAAATCCCACCATTATGTAGAACTACAATGCAGCAATAAAAACTATGGGGGAAAAAAGAAAAAAGAACTCTTCTTATAACAAAATTCATTTTAGCAATCATTAATGAAATTAATTCAATCATTAATGAAACTAATAAAACTAAAAGAATACTATCTAAAATATAAATATAGATAATACACAAGAAAGAAATATACTATTACTTTTATAATTAAACTTTAAATATGCAATCATGCCACCCCTTAAAGGCCAAAAAAATGAACAGTAAACTATGAAAAAGAAAAAAAAGATATGAGTAGTGTGGTGGTGCATGCCTATTAATACCGGCTACTTAGTCCATAAAGCAGGAGGTTCACAAGTTCATGACCAGCCTGGACAATGTAGTGAACTCCATCTCAAAAATAAAATTTCTCAGTTGTAGAGCCCTTCTTAGCATGTGTGAGGCCCTGGGTTCAGTCCCCAGTACTACTAAGAAAGAAAACAAAGAAAAAAAATGTAATTCATGAGTGTTCAACCACATTATTATGTTTTAAAATAAGCAACTATATATATACATATTAGTTTGAGGGAATAATGAATGACATCCCATGTTCTCAGATAGGCAGAATCAATATTTTCAAAATTAGCCACACCACCAAACGTAATATACAGATTCAATGAAATCCCCATCAAATACCAATAACATTTTTCAAAGAATTAGGGGAAAAAAAAAAAAAAGCAACAATTCTTAAATTCCTTTGAAAGAACAAGAGACCCAAAATAACCAAAGTAATACTAAGCAAGAAAATCAACACAGGAAGTATCATAATACCTGATCTGAAATTATGCTACAGAGCATGATTTCAAAAATCACTAGCATCAAAGTAGACATGAAGGCCAACGGAACAGAGTAGAAGACAGACAAACCTACATACCTATAGCCGTTTGATAGTTTAAAAAGGTGCCAAAAATACATCTTGGAGAAAAGACAACCTTTTACCAAATGGTTCTGAATAAATTTGATACCTATATATAGAAAAATGAAATTAGACCCCTTTTTCTCAACCTGCACAAAATTCAAATTGAAATGGATCAAAGACTTAGGCATTAGACCAGAAACTTTATAACTGCTAGAAGAAAACAGGGTAAACACTTCATCGTATAGGTGCTGGCACTGACTTCCTTAATAAGACCAACAAAGCACAAGAAATAAAACCTAGAATCAATAAGTACCATCAAACTAAAAAGCTTCTGCACAACAAAGGAACCAATGAAAAGCGTGAAAGGTAAACTACAGAATGGGAGAAAATCTTGGCCAGCTACTCCTCTGATAGGGGATTAATATCCAGAATATACAAATAACAAAAAATTTAACACGAAAGGTTGGTTTAACATATGCAAATGCATCAATATGATATACCACATTTACAGAATGAAGGATACAAACCATATAATTATCCCCATAGATGCAGAGAACAAATTTCAACATTTTTCAAGATAAAAACTTTCAACAAATTAGATGTAGGTGGAAAGTTCCTATAAATGCCGTATATGAAAAGGTCATAACTAACATCATCATGAATGGAAAAACTGAAAGGTTTTCCTCTAAGATCCAATTCAAGGAAAGATTGCCTACTCTCACTGCTTCTATTTAACATGGTACTGTAAGTATTAGCAAGAGCAATAAGACAATGAAAATAAATAAAAGGCATTTAAATCAGAAAGAAAAATACTATTCCTATTTGCAGGTGATATGATCCTAAATACAAAAAAAAGTAACACACACACACACAAAACCCAAGTAATTCAGTAAAGTTGCAGAATACAGTATCAACACACTAAAATCAGTTAAATTTTACACTAATAATTACCTACCCCCCAAAAAATAAATCAAGGGGAAAAAACCCAATTCCAAGAGGAAAACATAGGAGAAAAGCTCCTTAACAATAGTCTTGGTAATGTTTTGGATAAGACACCAAAGCACAGGCAACAAAAGCAAAAATAAACAAGTGGGGTTATATTACAGCAAAATAAACAATTAACATAAGGAAAAGGCAGAGAAAATTATAACCTGATAAAGAGTCAATATCCAAAATATATAAGGAACTCACAATTCAATAGCAAAAATCATCATCCAATTAAAATTGGGCAAAGGACCTAAATAGGTATCTCTCCAAAAACAACATAAATATAGCCAACAAGTATATGAAAAGGTGCTCAATCTCACTAATCATCAGAGAAATCAAAACCCATAGTGATATCACTTCTTAACTTACACAGCTACGATCTAAAAGGCAAGAGATAGCAAGAGTCCGTGAAGGTGTGTCACACACTACTGCCATATAAACTGATACAGGTATAATGTAAAACAGCATGAAGTCTCCTGAAAAAATTTAGAATTACTATATGATCCAGCAATCCCCTGACTATATAACCAAAGGAAATAAAATTGGCACCTTGTAGAGATATCTGAATTTCCATATTCATTGCAATATTATTCATAATAGCCAAGGTATGGAAACATCCTACATGTCCATTGACAAAGAACTGGATAAATTGTTAAACACACACACACACACACACACACACACACACACACACACACACTCTCTCAATGGAGTATACTCTTAAAAGAAGGCAATTCTGCCATATGTGACATGGATAAACATGAAAGACACGCTAAGGTAAACAAAACTAGACACAAAAATACTGCATGATCTTTTATGTATGGAATCTAAAGAACAAGTCAATACATAAAAACAGAATAGAATGGTGGTCACTAGAGGTGGGGAAGGGTTGATGGGGACTACGATATGGGTCAGAGAGTACAAAATTGAAGTCATATAGTCTAGAGATCTAAAGCACAGCATGAGGATTATAGTATTTTATTGTATACTGAAAATTTTCTAAAATTTTAAGGAACTCTAACTACATACAGAAAAGGTTAACTATGTGAGATGATGGATGTGAATTGGCTTTAGTAAACCTTTCACTACATACATACATATCAAAGCATCCTGTTGCATGCCTTAAATATACACGGTTTAAAAAAAAATCAATACATTTCCTAAGTTTCAGGAAAAAAAAAAACTAAAATATTATAAAATTCACCAAATAGCAACAGAGACCACGAGTAAATAACAACAAAATGTGTGAATTACATAGAAGAAAAGTTAAAAGACTTCCTTGAGAACA
Organism: Geosciurus inauris; assembly: GCA_004024805.1. NCBI lineage: Eukaryota > Metazoa > Chordata > Mammalia > Rodentia > Sciuridae > Geosciurus > Geosciurus inauris. Next base: position 7,126 of record PVHX01012951.1, on the reverse strand, counting down.
TAAAGACATGAAAAACTGGAAATATCTGCCATGCACCTGGATTAGTAATATTGATATTTAAGTTACTCTTTCCAAGTAATTCTGAGTTCAATGCATTTATTTAAAAACAAAGTATTTTCAAGAGAGACAAAAGAATCACACAATGCTATTATAGAATAACTTTCACAAAAAAGTAAGAAAAACATTGAAATTGAAGAACACGCTAATAGACTAGCTATTAATACACTGTAGCACTGGTGCAAAAACAAATGTGCACATTAATGAACAGACTAACATCCAAATTAAAACCACATCTGTAGAAAGTTTGTATATGAAAAAAGGAGCATCTAAAGTCATTTAGACATAAATTGGCATATTATAGATGGTGTTAGGGCACTTATTCAATAAGATCGCCATGTCATATCATCATAAAAACAAGTTTCAGACAGGATTACAATGTAAATGTTAACAAATGAATTTTAAAGCTTTAAAATATCTGTAGTACACTTTTCAAAATCTTGAAAATAGTCTACATCCTAAAAATCCATAACAATAATTTACATATTTGCATTAAAGATTCAAACTTCTGGTGGGAGGTTACTGGGGATTTAGCTCAAGAGTGCTTTTACCTTTTACCATTAGGCTATATACCCAGCTTTTTAATTTTTTTTTTTTTTAATTCTGAGACAGGGTCTCACTAAGTTGCTTAGGGCCTTGCTGAATTACTGAAGCTATCCTCAAACTTGCAATCCTCCTACCTCAACCTCCTCAATTGCTGAGATTACAGGCATGCATCACTGCTTCCAGTTGAGGCAAACTTTTAAATGGAAGAAAATATCATAAATGAAATTAAAAACCTATACATTAGTAGAGAACACTGCACATATTGCAAACCAACAATATCCATATCAGTCATTCATACACACAAATAATGAAAAGTGAGCAAAGGATGAGAAAAAGTAATTATCAGAAAAAAATACCAATGGTTACATTTGTGGAAAAAAAAACACTCAAATTTACAAATTAGGAAAATGCAAATACAAAAATGAAATAGTATTATGCTCCTGTCAGGTTGACAGGAATTTAAGTGGTTTATAATTTCCCATGCTGATAGGACTATATAGTAAACTAACAAGTCTCACAGACTGCTACAAGTAAATTATACAACTATTGGGAGGACAATTTGACAATATTCTATCAAAATGTAAAATGGCCAAACCACATTTCTAGATCTCTCCCTGACAAAAAACATATGCATAAGATTATCCATTTTAGTACTGTTCTAATAGGAAAATTCTCTAACTGCTCTAGAATACTTGATAAACAGATACGCTGGTGGAAAAAAACTGTGTGTAGAAATACATACTCATGTTGCTTATAATAGATAAAAGAAATGCATGATTGCATGGTGTGATCATCATGGAGAGTATTTACATGAACTAAGACGACTACAACCTCGCCAAGTGATATAATCTTAAGACCAGAGTCATGTGCATTTCATCGTTGACCAAACAAAGCATGCTCATGTGGTGCATGATTGTATATACCACATTTATCTTGTACATGACTATGTATGCACACAAATGATTATATAACGTTAGAAAAAAAATCTGGGAAAAAATCATCACATTGGTTACCTACGTAAGTTAGAATAGAAAGTGAGACTATTATATTTTTTGTACTTTTTATTTTAATATTTGTTCAAGGGCGTGTGTATTACTATTGCAATCTCAATAGGTATTACTTTTGAAATTTTCCAGGGCATCACTTTACATAAAGGGAAATAAAACCATAGCAGATAATTTCAGGCAATCTGGTTCTAACAGTTTAATTTTACTTTCATCTACACTACTTTCCCAGTTCCATCACGTTTTTTATCTTCAACATCTCTAAATTCCATCCATTTCACCAATTCTGCTTCACCATCCAAATTCATGGTCACAACTGTCCATAAATATATATCTCCGTATAAAAATTAATACTTCAAGGTAGAAATTCTTTTTTATCTACATATTTCCCAAAATGTCCCATTGGATATACTTAATACATTTGCTAAATTTAACATTGTTTACTGACATGCTTATTAAACATACTTTCAAAATCTGTACTGATTCACATTTTCACTCCCTTTTAATTGGAAGCTCTAAGGTTCAAGAGAACTATTTTTTAAAACATGAAGCCAGATGTGGTGGCACACACTTGTAATCCCAGCTCTCAGAAAGGCTGGGAGGATTTCAAATTTGAGGCCAGCTTGGGCTGCTTAGTGTGACATCAACATTGAAAGGGCTGAGGATGTTGCTCAGTGATGAAGTGCTTGTTTTAGGCCCAGCGTTCTATCATCACCAAAAAAATTGTCCCTTTTCATCTAATACCTTGTTTTATTCTCCCAATGTTTTGTTGTTGTTGTTGTCTATCAATTATTATAGAGGTTCTTTTCTCTCCAGTGAAAAGTATCAAAAATTAACAAAAAAATTATTCCATCTTGCAAAGTAGTTCTGGGTTTATCTATTTATTCTTAAACCAATTCCCTGATGCTTCATATTCACATAATTTAGTAGAAGCAAAAGGAGTCTCTTCTACTGGACCTCTCCTATAAGTAAAGCTCTTTCCCAGAAATACTCAAACTTCCTAGTCTTCAACAAAGATTTTGCAAAAGATCTCGCCCTGATGATTTAAGAGTTCCTAAGGAAATAGAGATTACCCAAATCAAGTGCACTTTCTGGACTGAGGATAAAGTCAGCTATTTCTGAATCACATGGGTTCAGGCAGAGTGGGAAAGATATCTGAGTGACAAAGACTGTCTTGGGATGAACGAAGCTATGTTGTTATAAGAAATCAGTGACATTGACTGTTAACTATTACAATTTGTTAGTGAAATAAGAAGTCGATGCAGTCTGTCCTCAAATTTTCTCACCCATGCCGTGAAGACAGAAAACCGCACAGGGAAGACAATAAATATTTCTAGAGATCTTTTTCAAATACAGAAGAGTCTCAGTTCTTGCATAAACTGTTTTCTACAGCAGAGAATGTGTGTGTGATTTGAAGTCAGAAATGACATGAGTGGGGCTTTAACCTTATATAAAATCCCCAAAGGAGTTTGTATACCTGAAATGTTTTATGCACATTTAAATGACTTAAGAAAACAAAGTTTTTAAAAATTGAGTGTTCAAAACTTAAATCCCAATAATCTCTCACAGGTGAAATACATGATTATTTTCATAGTAAAGAAATACAGAATTTCTTTAACCTAAATAGGAGGCTTCCATAAAAACCATTTAATTCTTAATTCTGTATAAAAATGCTCCACTTCTAATCACTACAAATGTAGTAGGAAGTAGACAATTTTACAATTCATACACCAGCTGTTTGCCAATTTAATATTTCCAGCCAAAACACAAGTTATGATTGATTAAACTGAACCACTAACCTTATTAAAAGTCCCTTGGTAATACTGTAAGGTTAACTGTAGTAGCATGTTTAACAATATAATTTTAAAACAAAATTCCTTTGACCTCAGAGAGACCTTCCATCTAAAAATAGTTTACTGACCTTTTATACCATGAATATTATAAGTAAAACTAAGTCTTTCAGATGCCACATTGAAGTTGGCCATAGAAGAAACTAAAAGAGCAACACAAAGATTTAGAAACAAAGGAGAGGTTAAAAAGAGACAAAAATGACTTAAATAACTAAATACTATGAATTGTTTATGCCAAGATTCCTATCCCTACTATTAGGAACTTGGGATCTAAGTTTGGGACAGTTCAATTTTTGTGCATCCAACCACCTTAGGAGTATTTCCTATCCAAATTAAACAAGAAAAATTTTAAAATCATATAATCTGAATGTGGTAGCACACACTAGTGATCTCAGCAACTTGAGAGCTAAGGCAGGAGGAAGGCAATCCCAAGTTCAAGGCACATCTCAGTAACTTAGGGAGGCCCTAAGCAACTTAGTAATACCCTATTTCAAAAGAAAAAGGAAAAATGGCTGAGATGTGGCTTAGTGGTAAAGTGACCCAGGTTAATTCCTGGTACATTAAAAAAAAAAAAACAACAATCAGGATAGATGATCTCTGTGTGTCATGCCACCCTTACCTTGGGGCCAAGGAATTCTAACATTATTGAACAAGTGTTCACAACTATTCACATTTCTTTCTTCTACTACATATACCCGACATGTTCAAGAACTCAAGACTTTTTAATGTTAAAACAAGGAACAATCTAAATGTCCTTCAGAGGAGTGACCAGGACATTTTTACCACTATCAGCTACCCAAATCAAACACAAAGGGTAATTCCAAAGCTAGAACCCTGGTTTCCTTGAATATAGTTAATGTACTTTCCTGAACCACACTGCATAGATTTAACACAAATCTACAGGCTTTGAGATAGGAAAATAAATTTATTCATTGTAAATACAAAGGAAAATATTCTAAATGCTGATATAAATATGAAAGCAGTAAAATTATAGGTTTATATATTCAAGAGTGAAGCTCCTATGTTCTCAGGCCAATAAATCAGATTAAATGTAAAACTATATTATTGTATTGTGACATGGACTCAAACTATTTAAAAAGCAAAACAAAGTAGTCAAACATTCAAATATCCCTAATGTTTAGATATTCAACTTTATATAGGACAAAATTTCATATATAACTCCAATTGAAATGGAAAAAATTTTTTCAATAAACTGTTATCTTAATGTTGCTCTACTTCTGTTACAGCTTATTACTACTGAGTGGGACTGACAGTTAATATATGAAAATAACTATAGGAAGGCTAACTTTTAAGTCCATTTGGGAAGTAAAGTAGAACTCTACAAAGTATTTCACTTATAGAAGACAAAAACAGAAAATCTAAAATGAGTAAGAGAACAAATCAGTGATCAGGGTAGACCCAAAAGTTATCAGATGTATAAATACTTAACCAAAATACCAATATAATTCTATATCGCACAAATTCTTATATTAGAGAAAGAATTCTTTTATGTCCACTAATGTATAGTAAGATACATTTGCAATCAGACAAGAAAAAAGTAACAACACATGTCAATCTTTACCAATTTATTTTATACAAAACAGTAGCAATGTAGAATATGAGAATTATCTTCTGCTGCCACACACGCAAGTTGTGAACATTCCAAGCCAATGTATACAGTTTAGAGGGAAAGGCTAAACAATAGCATCAACCATGCTACTGAACATAGGAATCTTTTCTTTAAAAAGATTAAAAATTAGATAGCAATGTCTTCTTAATATTGCTCTCATCATTGAAGACTAAAAAATAAAAAGTGACTTTGTAAGTTAAAAAAAAAAAAGAGGGAAAAGGAGAAACCAAGAGGCTGCTACAACACTGCCATATAGTCAAACCATCATACTTCAATATTTGCATACTTGATAGCAGCATTATTTTTACTGAACCGTGTGCAACTACATGTAGAAACACATCAAAGCAAAATACCATGGCAGTTATCAAGATTTAAAAGAAAACAAACAAAAAATTTTAACTCTAGATGAATAAGCTACAAGATGAACATTTTTGGAGAATGAATCAATATCTACATTCTTGGACTGTTCCATTCTGCCCCAATAAAATTGTCAACTTAACTGTCAACTGTGCATTTTTGGAGGATTTGAGTTTTTCCAGTTCTTCTTATACTGCATGCTTGGAACGAAGGGGGATAATAATAAATCCTTCTACACAATGGACTTAGTAGACAGCTGAAAATAAATTTACTACTTGTAAACACACACCAAAAAAACAAACAAAAAAAAAACAAAAAAAAAAAGATTTTTTTTTTTATCTTCAATCAGAGCTTCCAAAAGCGCATTATCTTCGATATCGACCTCTCTCCCCTCGGTCTCTGTCCCGGTCACATAATCTCTCTCTTTCTCTTTCTCGATCACGTCCTCTATCTCGCTCTCTGTCTCTTCTGTTATCTCTAGGGCGGTCTCGTTCTCGTTCCCGGTCTCTTTCACGGGGTCTACTTCTCCGACCACTGACAACAGCTTGTGTGCGACGAAGGAAATCATCCACTCTCATATCATAATCATGCTAGAAAAGGGAAGAAAGGAAAGAAATGGGCTAAATATGCCAAATGTTTGAATAGCACTTATGAGTCTGTTAGGAAGATTTTAGAAAAATACAATAATGAATTAATTCACAGAACACATATTTTGACTATTCAGAGAAAAAGAATTCTGATAGCTCACTAATTAGACATTTACCACAGATAATTAACGCCTCTTCATGCACTTTCCTATTCAAGTTTAATGATTCTTCCATCTAATCCCTTTATTGAGATTTAGGCCAAAGTAAACACCTGGTCATGACGATCAACCATCATATTTTCCCGTTATGCTAAATACTGTCAATGTTTTTTATGCAACAGACTAACCCTTTTTACCTTCCTTCAACTCTACAAAATACAGCAAACTCTGCCCTCTTGAGGTGAAATGAAGTCTTATGCTCCAGACTTTTGTCAAATGTTAATGTCAAATTGTTAATGACAATTTACAGATGAAATTTCTAATAAATAATTTATGGAATTTGATAAACTATAAGAAAATAAGCACTTCAGTAAGACTGTAAAGTCTGTCTCACACAGACCTAAAAATGCACTGAAGGATGAAGAGACAAAGACAGGGTAAGGTGAGCAACTAAATGGAAGGGCTATTTTTAAAAGCCTGACCCCTGCTCTTTCTTCTCAGTTCTCAGCTCACCTTTATTTACTCAACATGTTTTGTTTTCAAGTCAGCTTGAATGTACAGAACATAAGGTTCAAAACACAATCCCACAGCACCTTTCATATATAAGGAATATGTGATATTATATAAGTATAGAATATATATACACACAAATTTAAAAACCTACAATAATAAAATTTCATGAAAACAGAACTTGTTTTTTAACAATTAACAATTATTATTTCAGTAAAAGAATCTTAGAAAGATTTATTTTAAAAATCAAGCTATCAGCTACAAAAGACATTTTTTAAGATATCGCGACCCATCTAGTCAACTAAGGTTTCACCATACATAGGCTATATAGTTTTTGTGTGACTAACTCAAAAAAGCCTATCAGTTTCAAGTCCATTTATCAGAATTCTCAAATTGATTTATATAATGTTAAAGGTCCTAGTTAAGA
>PVHX01012950.1:45094-57032 GCA_004024805.1 Geosciurus inauris | reverse complement strand
AACCAATTTGCAGTTCCACCAGCAATGTAAGAGCGTGCCTTTTTCCCCACAACCTCGCCAACACTTATTGTTGTTTGTGTTCTTGATAATTGCCATTCTGACTGGCGTGAGGTGGAATCTTAGGGTAGTTTTGATTTGCATTTCTCTGATTGCTAAAGATGTTGAACATTTTTTCATATGTCTGTTGATGGATTGTATAGAGCACTCATCTCCAGGATATATAAAGAACTCAAAAAACTTAACACCAAAAAAACTAACAACCCAATCAATAAATGGGCCAAAGAACTGAACACAAACTTCATATTTTTTCATTTTAGAAGGGTGTATGTTACTTTTATAATTGAGCATCTGATTAATAATATTTGAAGTAAAAATTAAAAAAAGTCTACCTGTTTATAATACACAGAATTTTCAACACGTTTTTATATTGAGGAGTGTACTGTGAAGGTCAATGAAGCTTAATGCTATGCTGATCAGTAAAACATTTTTAAGGAAGTGGTTGTAGAAGTATTTGATATGTATTGTAGGAGAAAGCTTTGTTTGTTGGTTTGACTAAATAGGAAAGAAGGCCTGTTTCTAAGGCTACAAACTTATTTTTCGGAAAATTAATTCATGAGGATATGCTGAAACCATTGACTATCGCTGCTGTGTTCCTTGTCATTCTAGCACTGGTATTGTTCATTTAATGGGACTGCCGAGTTTATAATGATATCCAGTAACAATATACCTGTTCAGTTTTCAGTACACCAATACACCTGGTCATTATTTTCCAGTTACTGGGTGTACAAAATGTTTTCTACTCAGAGATCTCATCAAAGAATGAGTAACATAGAAAAAGAGTGAGTAACATAGAAAATGTGATTCTACTGATTTCAGTTCCCAGGAACATTTTAGACCTTCTTTCTAAAATACCATGTGAGACTAATGTGCCAGGAAAACGTGCTGCTTTTCATTTTTTAGAATACTTGTAACTCAGAGCCACCTACTCCTACTGAATATAATACTTCTTAGTGTAGCTAATGGAATATAAAGATGACTAAAACTTGTTTTTATCATGATTATTGAGCTTATAATCAAAATTCTATTTCTTGTCTAATCTATTTGACCAGAGAAAATCAAAACATACTTAAAATTTATGATTACTATCTGTTGTTAGATTTTTACCTAATTAATATTTTAAAAAGTCATTACCACATCAAGTGTCTTGCTCTTTAGGATAGAAAGTTTATGAAAACTGAGTTTATTCCTTCCATATTGATCAATATATTGTTGATACTTAAAAATTTGGAACTGATAATCACTTATTATTCTGAGAAATATGAATTATTTAATCAGTTCCAAACTTTTGGAATAACTGTCTGGTGTTTTGGAAACCAGAAACAAAAATTATAATAGGAGTTTAGACTATAATATATTGCTACAAGCGTAATTATTAAGGGGAAACACAGCTGACGTTTTCTGATTTATGCACACAATCAGAGATGGAGTCCAAGGACTGTGGCATAATTATCTTCATGCTAACAATTTTTGTAAATCTCTTGACAGAATTTTAGCTAATTTTAAAATGCCTTCTGAAGATTAGCACTTAAAATTGTTGGGGAAAATAGCACAATTTATTAGCAAGGGTATAATTGTAAACCTTCTAAATACTCATTGTGAATATCATTTAGACAGTAACTCCTGCTTTAGCAGCTGGTATATAAGACATCGGTTTATGGAGTCTTGAAACAACAGAGAGTGGAATCTAATTAAAGAGGATTACATGCCAAAGAAAAATTATTAAAAACAGACTAATAGACAATTGTTATGAATTTAGAAGTCTCTGCCAAATTCTCTTTTTGACACAAACTCATGTAAGTAACTGTCAAGTAAAAGCCTTTATTTCTCCAGAACCAAAAGAAAATCTGAAGGCTTTCTCTTTTGTGACTTAAAAATGATTGCTGTTCTGAATTTTAACTGAACAGAAGAACTTAAATGATTCTATTTATCTTTTCTTGCATATTTAAAATGCACATATGCTTTTAAAGATAAATGATTAGATGTACTATTTAGTTTTTTTTTGTTTGATATTTATCTATTCAGCATTCCATGGCTTTATAGGAGGAATGTTAGACATATTTTTCCTTTTTATGCAAAAATCAGTATATCAGTTTAAGTATTGTTTATCGAGATTTATGTTTAATTGGTGTCCACAGTTTTATTTGTAATATATATTTAAAATTCATGATGCATTAAAGATTGTTATCTTTTAAAACTAAACATACTAAATTCTTTCTTTTTATTTGAATTTATTGTGATGACAAAGGGCTTATTCCAAATAAGAGAATTGAGATAGCTTAAAATGGCATATATCCATCTATTGATTATTTTAAAAATGAATTTTAAAATAAGACGTCCTTTGTAGTACTAAAGAAAAGATTACCTGTTGTACAACTTTGCATTTTGCATACTCTGTAATTAGAATGCATCATGCATTGCATTACACAGCCTTGTGATCTAAGTACACTTTTGTAGATTTTGACTAAATTAAACATACATTAAAAGATTAATTGCTAAATACTAAGAATAATGTGTTTTCTATGTCTTTAATAAATGCATGAGCAAACACATCGTATTCAGTAAATGAGACATTTGTTTAACATTCTTCAGTGGGTATTAGTCCTAACAATAAATTCTCTATATGAAAAACTCAACCATCCAAAATTGTCTTGGAGATTTAGAGAAGAACCAGTGATGCCAAAGTGCCATCAATGAGATCATCTAACTTTGACCTCCCACTCCAAAGTTTTCCTTATCTGCTTAGACACCATTCATTCTAGCAGGAATTGCCCTCTGCTCCAGAGAAGACCTCTTTAAGAACAAGGGCTTGTTTTAGTGTAAAGCCCAGGGATTACCTCAGATCTCTTATCTTGCTTAGGTTAACATGTTGGAGAACAACAGGTTAGCTAGGGTTTTTCTATAGTAATAATTAATTTAGTGGGGGGTATATTGATGTTATAAAAAAACTATTAGTAAATGATTATTTTCTTTTAAGCTTTCACAGGACAAATGTGAATGGCTGGTGGACCATGTACTCCGTAGTCATTTAATGTGTATTTCTCAGTGCTGGCATCAGTCCTTCAGTATAACACATCAGCCAGTATTATGAAATGCTCAGGATAAAGAATTTATGAGTATTAATAAAGTTAATTTAATATACTCTTGGTAAAAAAGAACATTTTTTTAAAGAAGTGAATTCATAAATATATGTGAAGGCGTGTTATTTGGGAATATGCTCATTTTCTTGGATCTAGAACCTTAGTTTTTCTTATTGGTTTCATCTAATGTAGCTGGTTCAAAATGTGCACCAGAAGGGTGTTTGGAGGTCCATAGGGCCCCTTATTCATTCGATGATCAAAGTAAGGAACTGGTAATGGGGAGCTAGCCATGGTTTAACTTGGTTTCACCCAGTGCAGCTATTTTGTTAAGTGTGTGCACACACTTGGTAGCAGACAGGTGGGTGACCACATCTTCCATTTCTTGTCTGGCTTTCCATCCAGCTTCCCCTGGATTTTGGCTCATGTAAAATGAATTCTGTTGGTAGGTTTTTGCAGCTCACCAAAAAAACCTATATACTTTAGTAAGTGTTATAGAGCTGAAATAGATTGAGTGCTGGAAATGAACTGAGAATTGATAACAAGGTCTTAAGAAAACAATGCAAAGGTAAATTATAATTTATGTTATTTGACATTTCTTTCCCCCTACTTTTCTTATTTTTCCTAGGAAGATTCCATGAATGCTATCAATTTCTGGTATTTTCAGCTTTGTTTGCATTTTCCTTTTTTTTTTTTTTAACAATTTGTTAATATTGTGTTCGAAGGCCTTGTTTTATTCATAGTATATTTGATTTGCAAATAATTTTTTTTCATCTTTGCAACAGAATGGCATTTGGTTGTGATTTATGTGTATGTATAGGAAAATTTATCTTAAAGAGTTTGAGATATTCAACTGGCAGAGCTAGACTTACTTAGTTTTTTTCTATCAAAATGTGCAATGGGAGCCTGTCTTTAGAATCATAGGAGCAAATGCATTATGAAACTCAACAGGGGCCTGTGTCTTCTAAGCCAAGCAATATTACTGGCAATAACTTGTGACATGCATGCAAGAAGACTACAGTCCTTCTCAAACCAAAACTTTTTAAAACAAAAGTCTTCCCCATTGTTAGGATTAAACTTCTTTTTGAATCTATACTCACCAGTTGACTTTGAATTTTATTTGCCATTCCATATTGAGTTTTCTAATGTTAAACCTCACTGATCATATCATCATGGTATACTGGTACTACATGTAAATTTCTGGTATTGAAGGAAATGTTCTTTTATGCTCTACTTTGTACATCTGTTTTTATTAACTTGGTTAGTAGGAGACAGTTGTGGGAAGCAGACTCATTGTCACTGGACTGACAAAATAAACTGCATTACTTTGCAAGACTGAAGAGGTAAATTTGAAACGTGATGTAGTTATGAAGATAAGGAAAATGGAAGGTATCTTAGAGGAAAGACAGCTAGCTCCCTTTATGGATTTCATCTTTAACTTTTAACTTAAAGCTCACATCTGATTCTGTTTGGGATGTCTAGATGTAAGAGAAAGCTCCTAGAACATCCATTCAATAAACATTTAATAATTAACTAGTGTGTGAAAATACAGTTGTAAATAATGTAACCATTTTTTTGCTTTCCTAGAACTTACAGGATGTATTTATAAAACACTCTAGCTTGTAATGTGTTGTTCAGTATAACAAATGTTATGAAAAAAAGTAAAGCAGGACAAGAGGGTAGAGAGTAAGTAAGATGGTTGTGTTTTAGAGATAGTGGTCAAGGGGTGTTCTACGAAAGTGACACTTAGAGATCTGAATATTTGAGGGAAGAATATTTCACGCAGAGGGAACAGCATATGTAAAGGCCCTAAGGAAAAGGGGGTACTTTTGTGTTCTAGGAACAGTAAGGATGCTTTTGATGGGAGCAAGTTGAATATAGGTCGCCTGATAGGACATGAGACGAGCAGATGTTACAGGGTGTTAGGTGAGGAGGCTTCCCTAGTTGAAATCAATTTTTGTTATATAAATTGCACTGCAAAATCTTCCCCATTGTTAGGATTAAGTGAGTAAATATGTGATAATGGCTTCCAAAAAGCAACAACAAAAAATGACTTTGGTGGTACTAGGGCTTGAACCCAGAGGTGCTCTAACACTGAGTTATATCCTCAGCCTTTTAATTTTTTCTATTTTGAGACAGGGTCTCACTAAGTTGTTGAGGCTCACCTCAAACTTATAATTCTCCTGCGTCAGCCTCTGAGGTAGCTAGGATCACAGGTATATGCCACCATATCTGGCCAAAAATGAAAAATAATTAATGTTTGTTGGTGATTTATGGTTGGACATACCAACACACAGAATTCTATATGTTGAAATGATGTTACTGTGTTTACACATGTGGTTATTGTGTAAATAATGTCAGATTCAATCAAAACAGCCATACATTCTGTGTATGAGTATATGGTAATTTTGAATAAGAAATTAGAATTAAAAAGCAAATGCTTAATCTTGAATTTTCCTGACACTCCCCCACCCTCTGATATGGGAATGAATGATTTAGACTGTGAGCCTATAAAAGATTTATTCTGTCCACTATCTTTATCTTGATGGCTACATCAAGTTCTATATTTTCTCTTGTGCAAACTGAGTTAATTTTGTCAGTCCACTGACAGTGAATCTGCCTTTCATATTTTCTCCCATTAACCAACTTAATAAGAACAGATGTACAAACTAGAGCATACATTGCACTCATTCAGTACCAGATTCTGTTACATGTACCAGACTTCCATGATGGCATGATCAATGGAATTAAACTTCAAGAAAACTCAATGTGGAATAGCAAATAAAAATAGTAAAATATTTAAATGGTGCTCTCTTATTTGGAATATATTTTTACATACATAATTTCACTTAATGTCATCCTCATAGTAACACTTTGAAGAGGGTATCATTACTTTTACCATCTTTATTGATACACTCATTTTATGAGGGAATATTTGCAGATTGTGATGTTAAGCCTTTTCCTGGGAATACATAAGCAGTTTAGTTGCAAAGTTGGAACTTAAAAATAGATTTCCTTTCTCCACAGCTCTGGCCTTTCCTACTACATTATATTGCATTTCACTGTGATTCATATAAGATTCTCCTAGACAGGGCCTGATTGTAAGCTGGCCACCATTAGTGAAATGACATTAGCTAAATATGATTACATCTTAATGTTCCCTGAAAGGATTAGACTAGTTAAGACACACCGAAGGGAAAAGCAATTATCTATTGAAATATGAATCTCTTGATTGGAACTGGAAATTGTATCTTGACATTAGAATGTTCATCTGGAATTTTAGAAAATATGAATACAGTAATTATTCCTTTCTCAAAATGTAGTAAAGAACTTCCGTAAGACTAGTTTTGAGGACTTTTTATTGATTGCCAATATTAAAATACAACGTTTTCCTGAAGAGTAAGTTCACCTAATTGACTCATTCTTTTTTTTTTTTTAAACTTTTTTAGTTGTCAGTGGATTTTTATCTTTATTTATTTATTTATATGTGGTGCTGAGAATTGAACCCAGTGCCTCACACATGCTAGGCAAGTGCTCTACCACTGAGCCACAACCCCAGCCCCTGACTAGTTCTTCACAGGAACATAGACCACAGGAAATTTCAACTACATGAGAAATATATATACCTGATTTACCTGCCCCCCCCCCATTATATTTGCTTATTATATTTGTCATGGTGGTGTCATGGACCCAACTTTAAACCATTATGTTAACCCACTTTAAAGGACTTTTGAGTTCTGGTAGTATAATCCAGAGTGTGCCATTTTACTTAAATAGTCTTCATATTTTAAAATGTGAAATATATGACTGTTTCCATAAGACTGGTAGCCTCCTTGGTGAAAATTCCATTCCCTGAGGGTCCTTCAAAATGCAACCATCTGAGATTTGCAATTATCACTAATATATGGCAATGATTCTCCTTTTCCTACTGGATGTGGGGCACACTCACCTAATACCAATTACCTTACTGAACAGAACTAAAATAACTATTTTTTTAAAATACAGATTTGTTATTTTCTTTTAAGCCTCCATATCCTCAGTGAGTAGGATGGTATCTGGCTCCTATTAGGTTCTAGGTAAATATTGAATGAATGGATAAGTGAACACTGCCTTTCATTTGTAGTTTTTCAGCAGGGTTCACTTTTGAATCATATTTTTGTGGGTTAAAAAAAAGAACTCAGGAAACTGAATTAAATAACTTTCCTAGGGATGTAACTAGTAGGCAGTAATGGTAAAGTCCAAAGTTAGAGTTGATTTTGTTATGTTAGCATCTCCCTGCCCACTTTTTCTCTTATCTGGACAATTTTAAAAGATTTCAAAGATACATTCAGAAGTAACAAACTCAGACTTTGGGGTTCCCACAGAATTACTCCTATGTTTTCATTATATTGTGAGCAAGTTGAGGTTTTATCTTGTTCACCTTCATATCCTTGTGCTTAGTATGTTGTCTGATATGATAAAATTTCAAGATTTTTTTTTTTCTGAATTGAAATCTAATTAACTTGAGCCTTGGTAACTTAGCAATTCTGAGACTTAAGTTCTTACAGCTATGCCATTAACTCTCTGTGACCTTTCATTTATTAAAATTAATTTCCTAATGTATTAATTATAAATTTTAGATCCAACTTATTTAGTTTTAGTTATTATGAGTTGTTTGCAAAAAAAAAATGTCCCATAGAAATTAAGACTTATGGAAATATCAGTGAATTGTTTTACTTAATAATATAATCTGCTAACCTTTTTTTTTTCACTTCTTTTAGCTTTATCTAGCACATAATCAATGAATTTTGTTATTGTTTGGTACAGTGTAAGCAAGAATAACTTAGTGATCTTATTCAAATTTCTCAGCATCGAGAAAACCTTTGTGTGTTTTTTCTCTCAAGTTGCTGTTGATATTCCACTCATTTGTTTTATCATACTTTTATGTAATCCTTAACACAGATGAGCTATAAAACACTATAAAATCTATCACAGTTGAAACTCTAGACCTTCCCTCAACCCATGAGGATTCATTTGGCAGGAGGCCACCAAAACCAGTTCTTTTTCATGCTTTAGTTTCCAGTTTCTCCTTTAATTGCTGCCAAAATCTGAACACTTGGGAATTTAATTGCTCATTATATTTGTCATGGTGGTGTCACGGACCCAAATAAAGGCTGTTGCATGCAAAATATTTATGGGTATTAATTTGGCCTAAACATGTGTATATTGGATTCCTTATTTTTCTATATTGTAAGGTATAGCACATCCAAACAGAAATGAGACAAAGTCTTGCAAGGGCTTGTTCCCCACTTGACTCTACTAGTAGACTATTATTCATCCAGTCCCTAAACAACACCTAAAGGAGGACTGATTCAGAATTTGATCATTGCCACTTTATGCAGTTTACTCTTTAGAACCTAGCTGTCTCCAGAGGCGTTTTCAGTCTGACCACTTGGAGGCAAATCCCTGCTTTATCTCTTACTAGCTAAAGCACCTTGGGCAAGTTATCTTAATCTCCCTGTTTCTTCATTTTGCAAAATTGGGATACATATGGTTATTGTACAGATTAAATGGGTTAAGCTCCCAGAACAATTCCTAACACAGAGTAAGTCCTCAGTATTAACTAATTATCTACAGCTCATCCCTTATATACCCAAAATAACAAAACTAGTCCAGTTGACCATGGTTGCTGATATGAATTCCCACTCGGTAGAGATAACCATTGCCTTTCATAGCACAGGGAGTGTCTGTCCGGCACTATATTCAATACCTTTTATGACCTTCCAGATTTCCTGTGTGGATCCACTTGCTTGCTCCATGGTGTCTATGTCTAGTCTGGTTTTCCTGCTTCTTGTTCTAGGTTTTATAACCAATCACAAAATTTTCTTGTTCTTGTGCCTGTGGTTCTGAGGAGTACTTTATTCATTTGTTCTTTCTCTGTTCTCATTTTCATTTTCCCTTTCACTTTCCCTTTTGTCTTTCTTACAACAAAAGATGTACCACCTTATTTCTGCTGTGATGATTGTTGCTTTCTCATGCAATCATATTGGTCAAAGGAAATAAGGATGCACTCGAAGGGTGGAGAGTGTAAGTCACAACCATGGACAAAGTAAGTTTTTAGAATTGTTGGAAAATGTTTTACCCTAGACGGTAAATCTCCTATGACTGTCTTATGCCTCAAATCATATTCTGTGGTGGCCCTGTGCTATAAAGCATGATATATTAAGATGTTTTTCACTTACAAATATGTTCATAATTTTTTTCTGATCCATACCCTTATGAAATGAGCTGAGAATAGACTTTGGTAAGAGGCTAATGGCTTGATTTTACCTATAGTTGTCCTTAATGTTAGGTAAATGTTTTTGACTGTGAATATGACAGTGTGAGTCTGTTAGACATTACCCAGTAGATCTCTGATGTTTAAATTTATGGAGAAGATAAGCAGAAAAATATTGTTTGAGACATGTATTCCATATATAAGAGTCTAAATATTATCAGAATAAGAATTCATGTTATATATTCATACTTTGATACCTTCCTATGTTGTTCATGAAGCATAAAATTAATATTGAACTTGTTTTTTATCTTTGGACATGGAAGCAGTTTTGGTCAAGGTAACAAACAGATGGTTTTAATTCTTATAGTCATCCTTATTTCCTTTATTGTTCTGTTGGGCACAATAAGCTTTAAGCAGACTTGAAGTATAAAACATGGACCGTTCTTTTTCTGTTACTCAGCCTAATACTAATTTTGAGTTCCCATGTCATCTGATGCATGAATATGCAGTTTATTCTCTCCCAGGTAAAGTCGCAGCTAAAACTGAGGCTTTTCTTTATTAAAATGAAGCATTTCCTTTAGAAGCTCTCTTTTAGCTAACAGAAATTTGACTTCCTCAAATTTCTGAAGCCACAGAGAGCTCAAGGGAGCTGTTTCAGGGCCTTCTGTGTCCTCTTTTCTCTGTTCTTTGTCTAAGATGATGTTTTTATCTCCTGTTTTCATTCCTGGGAAAAGTAAATAGTCAAGTAGTCCTCCAATCCTGCTGAAGATGGATCTTATAAATATTAAAATATAATGATTTTGTTTATTCTTTATTCTTTCATAACTTGTTCCCCTACAGTGGTGGACACCAAAGTGAAGCATAAAATTTTAGTGAGGTTGACAAAGCAAAGGAAGATTAGAGATTTCAGGGCCCAAAGGAAACAAGCAAACAAAAAATTATATATGTTTTTCTTTTTTCTTTTTGACACTGGGCTTTAAGTTGGAATACTTACCACTGAGCTACATCCTTAGCACCTTTTTTATTTTTTTTTTAATTTTGAGAGAGTCTCACTAAGTTGTTTAGGGCTTCCTAAGTTGCCAAGACTGCCCTTGAACTACCAATCCTCCTACCTCAGTCTCTTGAGTTGCTGGGATTGCAGGTGTATGCCACCATGCCTGGCTCCATTTTTTTTTTTTTTTATGGTCTCAATATACCACATTGTAATAAAAAGGAAGAACATGCAGTTTTTTTAGTAATAGCTAGATTTCCCAAACCATCTGTTTAATTTTAAAACTACAAATTTGAAAAAATAAAATTTCCTAAAAGATTTTTTTAAAAGATTGTCTACCTATGGTATTAGTGTAAAATGACCTAAACTTTTGGTCAATTTGATCAACTTTATTCATTTTAAAAAGAACTTATAAATTATGAAAAATAATAAATTTATTGTCAATTTTTGTTTATTATCTTCTATTATGAAGTGTGTTGGGATGACAAGAGGTCCTGTGCTCTCCTCTGTGTTTGTTTTTAATTCCAAGATTCTCTTGTCACACTGTTAAAGCAGGTTTCCTTAAATCTTTACTCTCTTTGACTTTGTTTTTCCTTGGGCATTACTGCTTCAGTCTAGGGAATTACTTTAAATGGCTACACTGAGATCTTAAAATTCCCTTTTAATTACAGTAGTGCAATTATCAGGCCTTCCATTATTATTAGCCATTAAACAACACATTTCTTATAGCATTGCTGGTCTGAAAAACAATACCCTAGTGGAAGACAATTGCTTGTAAATAAAGAGATTCAAGTATAGTGTTGTTTAATTTTAAGAATCCTGTTGGTAAATTTAAAGTTTTTAAAATTTTCTTAAACACTGAAATTGAAAAAAGAAAAAAAATCTCTGTCAGATGTACAGATTTATTTTTGTTAAATGACAGGAAAAAAAGTGTGTGTGAACAACACCCAAATGTAACAGAGACCCACACCCACAAACACACACCCCTAGAGATTTATTGAAAATGTATTCATGGCAATTAAATATCTATTTCCACATCTAACTTATAAACCATCCCTGGGGAAGAATCAAGTTAATGATAGAGTTTTTTATTTATTTTTTTTATCAAGAATCTATAATCTAAAGTTTGGAAAAAACAAAACAATGATTATAAAACTTTTAGTGGGAGAAAGACTTAGATGTAAGACTCTTAGCAATGATCTACCTAAACTGATAGGATTGATGATAGCAACCTATCATCAATAAGTTTTTTTCCTGCAAAGGAAAGTAAGTGTAATTAATACATGTTTTGTTCCATTAATTGTTAAATTGAGGAACAAAAACTGTGAGATTTAGGATTAGAAACCCTGAAACTAATTCTTCTTCTTCTTTTTTTTTTTTTTTTTTGGTATTGGGGATTAAACTCAGGGATACCTGACCACTGAGCCACATCCCCATCCCTATTTTGTTTTATTTAGAGACAGGGTCTCACTGAGTTGCTTAGCACCTTGCCTTTGCTGAGGCTGGCTTTGAATTCTCCTGTCTCAGCCTCCCAAAGTGCTGGGGTTACAGGTGTGC
>PVHX01012950.1:0-44994 GCA_004024805.1 Geosciurus inauris | reverse complement strand
CAATTTGAGTTACATGGCAAATTAGTTGGAATGAGTAATCGCCATTTTTTTTCTTAAGATTTTTAGTCCTTTAATTAATTTTCACTCATCTGTTCCTATCCTATGTTTGTAGTAACATTAGTACATGAATAAAACCAGAAATTGACTAAATAAATAATAGAAATGGATTCAATGGAATATCCTGTAACCTTAAAAATTGTCTTGCAAAGTCTGCTTAGAATCATGAAAAGATACTAGACATATAATTCTAAATATAAATATATAAATGAAAATAAGACAGTCCAAATATTATAAACCTAGTAGTTACGTTTGGTTTTGGATAATCATGCAGCCAGTGTAGCAAATAAATTTGTTTTGTAGCATGGCCTGATTTTGTTTTATTACTTTGTTTTTATTTGTATGTCTGTCTTTGGGTGTGGAAAGAGTGAGAGAGTGAGAGGGAGGGAGGGAGGGAGGGAAGAAGGAAGGAAGAAAATGGTGATTGACCACTCTTTGGAAAATTTGAAATAAAACTTTCATAAACATATTACTGATCAGAGGTGGCATAAACTTTAACCAGTGGAATACATATTGAATGAAAAACATTAAGAAATCTTGAAAAAGTTAAATCTTGTTTTATGTTAATTTTATTGCTTTCACGTATTTTATGGTATTATCTTATACAAAAGTAGCAAATCCAATATAGAAAATTACAGACATTTCAAAAAACTTAAAAACCTTGAAATCAAAAAGTATAAATGCATTGCTGAAATCTTGGATGATGCTAAAATTATAGAAAACAGAAACACATTCATTCAACATTCTTAGGTAAAAAGTTCCTATTTCATTTCTAGTCTTTATTGGTTTTGCTTGTTTCCCATAATTGTAATATAAAGTGTATTCAATTTTATAGCATCTCTCTAAAAAAATTATATGCTGTCATATAAACATTGGTTTATTAAAAGTCTTTGTAAGTAGCATTTGTAATGACTATATAAATCTCAAATTTAAAGTTCCCTCTTTAACCATTTTTTTAATTTTGAAAATTCAATATTTCCCCCAATTTTTACTGTCAGGAGTTGCAGTGAACATCAATAAGCATAGAACTCTTTAAAAAGTTAGTATGTCTGCAGAAATATTTGAAAGGGCACTACAATCTATAAAGTGTATAATGTGTGTCTTTTTTCTTTTTGTCTGACTGTTAGTATTAAGGCAAAAAAGTAAGGAATACTTTTTGTTTTTTTAGAGGCCCAGATGCTAACTGAACCTACTTTTGGTTTAGAAGGACTGAAAATATGTTCCTCAAAGGACCCTGTAATTCAAATTGTTTACTCATTTTTGTAATTATATTTGCATAAATACCATTAAAAATTATTCATTCTAAAAAATTATATTATCACTGAAGTATCAAAATCTTATCAGGATATTAGACTCAGGAATTAGATCTTTAGCATTTAATTTCTATAAATAATAATAATTAAAAACAACAGCTGGTGGCAAATATTTACCATGTTAGACATTTCATTTGCATTCTTTAATTTTAACTCTAGTGAGTTGCAGTTGCATTGACTCTTCATCAGAATTCAAACTGTCTTTTACTTATTTGTTTACTCATTTTGAGAAATATGATATTTTAACTGATATATAAAGACATAAAAATTGTTCATATTAATGGATCAACATGGTGTTTTGATACCTATAAGCATTATAAAATATTTAAATCAGGTTAAACATATCTATCTCTTGAAATTCTCTTAAAAATTTTTTATTGTATTTGAATTTCATATGGAAAGATAAAGATAAATGATTTCACAATTTTTTATAAAATGAAATAAAGAGTACACCAGAGGACCCTCTGGTGCCTGGTATGGTCATTGTATGCCAACTTCCATCATTATGGATTAATATGCCTATTTATAAAATAATAGCTTTACTGAGATAGAATTCATGTACCAAAGAGTTCATCCCTAAAAGAGCAAAGTTCAGTAGTTCTTAGTATATTCAAAAAGTTGTGCTCAAATCACCACTAATTCTAAGATAGAAATCTATCTTATCCCCAAGATCCCCCACTCCCATGAGCAAATCACTCTTTATTTCCCACTCTCCCCACCCCTGGCAGCCAGGAATCTGCTGCTATTCATTTGCCTACACTGGACATTGCATATAAATTGAATTATAAAATGTGTCTATTTGTATTTGGCTTTTTCACTTGGCATAATATTTTACAATGACTTAAAATTCCATATTGTACAATGTATATTACAACTTCCCTTTTTGTAGTCAAATGATACTAGATGTGATGATGTATCTTATTGTTTACGCATTTGTCATATGGTTGACTTTTGGGTTGTTTCTATTTCGTATCTGTTATTAATAATATTGCAGTAAACATTTGTCTAAATATTTATGTGGACATATGCTTTCATTTCTTTATACTCCTTGGTCATAGGGTAACTCTATTAATAATACTCCGATCATCCTTACCTGGTTCATACGATAATTCTGTATTTAACATTGCAAGGCAATACCACACTGTTTTCTAAAGTGGGTATGCTGATTTTCATTCCTACCAGCATTGTAAGAAGATTCAGATAATTACACATCCTCACTAATACTTGCTATTTTTCTTCAGTTTGATTATAGTCATCCTATATTGGGTGTTAAGTAGCATCTCATTGTTTTGATTTGCATTATTCTGAGTACTAATGATGTTGAATATTTTTAATGTTTATTGACCATCTTCATATCATCTTTAGAGAACTATCTATACAAAAGCTTTGTACGTTTAAAACATTAGATTGTCTTCTTGTTGAGTTGTAAGAGCCCTTTATATATTCTAGATATATCTTTTATCAGATACATGATCTACTAATATTTCTCTTACTCTGTGAGTTGTTTCACTTTCTGAATGATGTCCTTAGAAGCACAAATATTTTTAAGCTTTGATGATCTTCAATTTATTTTTTGTCATTTAATGAAAACTTTTGCTTAATCCACAATCATAAAAATTTACCTCTGTGTTTCCTTTTAAATGTTTTAGCTCCTACATGAATCTGTAATCCATGTACTGATGTTGTATATTGTATTTGACTTTGTTCTCTGCATGTGGGTGTTCAGTTGCTGTAGCACAATCTGTTGAAAAGACTATCCTTTTCTTTATTGAATTGTCTTGGTTCCTTTGTCCAAATTAAGTTGACCATAAGTTTAAGAGTGTATTTATTTCCAGAGTCTCACTTCTATTCCACAGGTCTGTTTTGTATTTTTAAACCAGAACCATACCATTATGATTCCTATAGTTTTGTATTAAGTTGAAAAATTGGGAAGTCTGAGTTCCATGACTTCATTTTTCTCTTTTCCAGAATGTTTGGCTATTCTGTGTCCCTTGAATTTTCATATGAACTTTTGGATAAATTTGTTAAAATCTTTAAAAAAATGTCAGCTGGGATTTTGATAGGAATTGCCTGGACTCTTTAGGTCAATTGAAAAAAAGCACTGTCTTCATAATGTTCAGCTTCAAATCCATGGATATGAGATATCTTTCTATTTAAGTTTTCCTGGAATTTCTATTGATGCTTTATACTTTTCAGTGCACAGGTCTTATGTTTTTTGTTAAATTTATTCATTAATATTGTTTCTTTTTGGGTTACTTATTGTAACTATACCTTATTGTTGAACTTCACTTAAGTGGAATAATTTTGATGTTCTGTTTTGCATGCCATTTCCTTTGCTCAATGGTATATGAGATGCATGTTACTTCATGTAGGTGTAGTTTGGTCATTCTCATTGCTATGTAGTTTTCTAGTGTATGAATACACTATAGTTTGTGTACGCTATCCTAATATATCATGTTCTTATTTCCAGTTTGGGCCTATTTTGAACAGTGTTACTTTTGACATTATTTTCTGGGTGTGTTGTTAGGTGTGGAATTCCCAGGTCATATGGTATGTTTTGTATGTTCAGCTATTGAATGTACTTTACAAGGAGATTGTAACAACTTAAAGTTCCACTAGAGTGTTATTTTTATACTAAAAATACACCACTACCACCATATGGTCTATCTTCTTCACTTTAGATATTTCCAGAATATGTAGTGTTATCTCGTTATTGCTTAAGTTTGCATCTTATAACTTATGAATAATGATGCAGAACATCTTTAATTTTTTTGAATTGTGTATTTGGATATTATCTTTCAAATAAGGTTTCTTTAAGTCTTTTGTCCGTTTTTCTCTTTAGTTGTCTTTTTTATATTTATTTGTAGGAGTAATTTATTTATTTTGGATATAAGTCATTCAGATAACATAATACTAGCACAAATATGCAAAATAGACCAGTTATACTTTAAGTATACTACAGAATATACTTTAAAACAGATGTTGCATATGCTGCAGCTTAATTCATGAAAAAAAGGTGGCTCTAAATTATAAATGGTCCTTTCAATAAATAGTATTGATTTACTTGATTACTTATCTGATGGCATTTTCTCTCTGACACCATGTGTAGATGCCATCTCAGATGAATTATATATCCAAATATGAAATACAAAATAAAACTTCCTGAAAGGATATAGAAAACATACTCATGACATTGAGAGATTTTCAAATTTCTTTAATAGGACATAAAAAGCATTAATTTTAAATTAGAAAAAAGTGTTATTGGGCCCAATTAAATAAACTAAATTCTTTTCATGAAAAGGCACTAACCACTTCATGAAAATGTGAAAAGACAAGAGGTAGAGGAGGAGAGGGTATTCATAGTGTATATATCCAGTAAAGGATATTTACCTGAATTCTAGCTATTTTAGATAAATTTTGATAATTTTCAGGGCCTTTGTTATAAATGCTTATGACTAGCTGGGTGCAGTGGCTCACTTCTGTAATCCCAGTGACTCAGGAGGCTGAGGCAGGAGAATCACAAATTTGAGGCCAATATCATCAGCAACATAGTGAGGCCTTGTCTTAAAAAATAAGAAGGACTGGGGAAACACCACCAGAGTCAATCCTTGGTACCAAAAAACAAGAAAACAAAAACAGACAAACCTTATTACTGTGTTAAAAATGTATTTGCCTTAATTTGATTAAGTCATTAGAGAAGATCAAGGTGAACATAATGGGTTAGATACTAATAGATTTTAAGTCAATTTTTATATATTGAAAATTGCTATCTACGTTATTTAATTTTTATAAATCTCACATACTTATGTGTAATTTGAGGATAGAAAGAATATATTAGTACTTAAATTATGTTAATTTTTATTTGTAATATTAACTAGAACACTACAACAAAGTATTTTATTACCTAAATACCACTAAATTCTGCAAGAAATCTTAAGTGCCAAAAGACTAAAATAGATACATTTATTAATCTAAAATTTAATTTTACATGTTTGGTTCTCAAAACTTATTTGGGTCACACAAGATTAAGTCAGTTTTAAATATACAGATATATGAAGAATTGTAGTAAAATATTA
Organism: Geosciurus inauris; assembly: GCA_004024805.1. Classification (NCBI taxonomy): domain Eukaryota; kingdom Metazoa; phylum Chordata; class Mammalia; order Rodentia; family Sciuridae; genus Geosciurus; species Geosciurus inauris. The sequence continues at coordinate 39,548 of PVHX01012950.1, read as the reverse complement.
AAATATACTCTTAGAAATTCAGCCCAGTAAGGCTATTGTATTTACTAAGAGATGGAAACATTTATGAAGTTTATGTTGCTTATTGCATATTTACTTGATTTTGATGTTCTAAGAATTTGATATCACTTAATTTCAAGAATTGGTTTTATTTATATTTAAATAAGGATATATACATATGTTCACACATATGTATAATTGTAAATGTCATGTAGGTTGCTATTTCCAAGTGTGATTATAACATTTTGGTAAAAATTTTTGGAACTTTTATTATTATAAGTGGGCTCTGTCCATCTTAGTGAAAGCTAACTTGTTTAGAACTAGATAATTATCATACACCATTCATTATGATTTAAAATTTACTTTATTGATTTAGTTTTTCAATTTAAATTAACTTTGATAATGATGTGATTTTAGAGAACTAATTTTTACTTGACAGACTCTAAACATTTTCCTCCTGTTATGTAATACTCATTTTTTTCTTTTTACCTATTTCAATAACTGGATAGAAAAGACTTCTATGACAGCTGTATCATGTTTTTATTTTGTTGCTGTTGAGTCAACTGTCGATTTTAATGAATCCTACCTAATTAAAGTGGTGTGCATATTTTTCACGAGTCCATGATCAATATAATCAATTATACTTTTATGTAACTGTATGGATGTAATTTTTCTCAGGATGTTGGAAGGCTAATGTAATTTTTTAATGTGTTGCAGAATTGTGAGAAGCTGGAGAATAATTTTGATGACATCAAGCACACGACTCTTGGTGAGCGAGGAGCTCTCCGAGAAGCAATGAGGTAAGTCTAGGTCACCATAGCAACAGTCACAGATGTGGTAAAGAAAAAGTCATTCTTCATTATTGGGGGAACAAATGAGTTCATTGCCACCATTCAGCTCTGTTCTCTAAGGTATTAATTTGTCAGTGGAGAGACTTCCCTTGAGGCTGTACTTTGGTTTTGAAGCTGCATAAATGTTAAGCCTCAGTGCACAGTAAAAAATGTAAATGTTTAATTTGTTACTTAAAATGCTTAAGGGGTGTCTTGTTTTATATTTATACTAAACTGTGTGATTGAATGAAAATATTGTTCATCTAAATTCTGCCTATATATATAAAAAATAAACATTGCACAATGGTGGCTTAACAGTATTTCCTTCTAATTAATATTTAATTTAAAAAGAGGTACTTAAAATTTCATCTTCTATTAGATTTTATAGGATTATATTATAGTATTTTAAAAGTGATTTACATTTTCACACTATTACAAAGCATATAATTAACTTCTTTTCAAATATACTTGTCTCTAATGAGCCTGATTTTTTTTTCTTTTTCACTTCTTAACATCACTATTTTTGAATGTTTTAGAGAAATATTCAGTCCCCCAGACTGGATGCTTTTTAAATAATTTTCGGTGAAGCATTCTTTAAAGCCATTTGATCAGAATCCAAAAAGAGTATTTTTTTTTTTTACTAGAGACTAAAAATGTGTGTGTAGCAAGACCCATCATCCTTAGAGTGAGAGAATAACAAATGATAATGCTCTTAAAAGTTCTAAGCTTGAACCTTTGGGATAATTTACAGTATTTTTGTAAATAATTAAGTATAATTATCTTTATTTTGGTTAGAAAATAAACTGATTTTTAAAATATATTTTCTTATATCTTACCACTCATTTTTTATGATTTGTTTTAAATTTTTTAAAATAAGGGAAAGAACAAAGCTAGGAGACTTCCTAGTGGTTTTGATACAATTTTGTTATTGCTCCCACTCAGTTACCATATACTTTAGTTTAGAAGCCGCTCTCATTTAGCAACCTCCCTTTTACCATGCAAGCAGCAGGAGAAAGTAATTAAATTTAATAGAAGCTGCCCTCATTTTGAAGCCACTTCTATTTAAAACCACAGGGGGAGGTAATTAAATTTAATGGAAACAGTAGCTTCTACACAAAGATACATGGTACTTCTGTATAGATGATTATGATGTCACAAAAAGAGGAATAATATATTACTAGTACTGAGAAATTACCAGCTGGAGCAAGGGAGCCTATTTTATTGTTAATGTCTTTACTAATAAAAAAAAAGGGAAAAATAAAACTGAGTACACAATGGAGAATTTGTATCTATATAAAATGTAATCAGACATTCTCAGAAAGTTTAGGTTATTGAAAATAGTCATAAATTAAAAAAAGAAGGCATAAAATATATTGTGGAAAGGCTAATGCAGAAATTATGAATGAATTCCTGTTTTTCAATATAGTCTTTATTCTGTAAAACTACCACAGTGCTATAAATTGAACATTATTCTTTGCAATGCATATAGTAATGATTCTGAATACATTAAATGTGCCTACCAATATTTATTTAGAAAATTACAATTATTTTCTGTATTTTTATATTTATTCATTTTGAAGTCAGTGCAGAGACAGGAAGACAAAGAGGATGACAGCTCTCATGCTTTGAATAAAAGAACTGAAGGCTAAAAACATTAAAAGAATTGAAAAGGGGCAATGTGAATGAATGTGGATGTGAGTGAGGGAAATATAATGAATGAGGAAAGGACATGTAATCAGTGTAGGAGATTTGTCATCTAGAGAAAAACAAATGGAATTATAGAAGAACCACATATGAAAAGATTATTAAATTCTTCCAAATTTTGCAGTACATACCATTTTAGAACATACCAGAATGCCATGCTTTTAAAAATAGTAGAGATGAACTGATGAGAAAAACAAGTATTAATTACTTAGTTATACTAACCTCTCAACCAACTACACTATGAGAGAAAGCTGTAGTCCAGATAATTTAAATCAGAATTTAATTACATGGCTGTGAAATACACTTGTTTACATAGGTTGCACATTTTATACACTTAGCATACATACTCACACATGTACATGTATTTTTGGTAATGTCTGGATAACCATTGAAACAATTTAGTAAATAATAGTATTTAACAATTTAGTTTACTGTGGGTCAGAGTTTTTTTTCTTTAAATGCAGTGAGAGCTCATCGTTTTACCTGTGAGATTCAAGATTCTGAAAACAAACAAGTAAAGAAAACACAGTATGATTAATAAGAGGAAAAATGCATAAAGAGACAAAAATTAATTATTCACTCACTGGACATCAATTTTTGTCTTATATGAAGGTTTTCTGGACTGGAAAAAACCACAGGGTAAAAAATTTGACCTGATTTTAAAACATGGACAGTTTTGCAGGTGGAGGGAATAGTATAGAGCAAAGGTGAGGAGGCTTGAAGGTTCAAGATGTATTTCAGAAACAGTAAGTGGTCTAATATGGTGGAGAGCAAGATTTTTTCAAGGTTTTTGCATGTTATGTTTTATCACAAAACTCACTTAAGTGGAATTTTTCTGTCAATAATATGTCTGCTTACATGCCATGAACTGTGGGTGGCAATGGAGCAGTAGAAGTTTGACAGGGATAGCAGGGGTAACTCAGCATCCAAGTGAAGTAGGGAAATGACTGCTGATACAGGTAGGAATAATTTGCCAAAAACCTCAGCACAGGGGCTGGTCTCAGAAAGCTGACTGAAAATGTGTTTGTTAACGTATTCTAGAGGCCAATTACGTCTGACTTGCCTTAATAAAGAATTTAAATTATTTTCAGGAGTCATTGTGTTTTTTTAAGGATGAGAGTGGCCCTGTGAAGGTACTCGTAGAGTTTAGTTGGAGTACAGGGAGAAGATGCAATGTAGGGATAGAGCTGATCATTCATTTATTTAGTGAATATTATTGGATGTCTGTAACCTCAGGTAGTGAGTTTACACATATGAATGATGCAATCCTTGCCCTAACTGAGCTGATAATTTAGTGGAGGAGATAAATAAGAAGAGACCCGCCGGGTGCAGTGGATCAAGCCTGTAGTCCCAGCACTTAGGGAGGCTGAGACAGGAGAATTGTGAGTTCAAAGCCAGCCTCAGCAACCGCGAAGCGCTAAGCTACTCAGTGAGACCCTGTCTCTACATAAAACACAAAATAGGGCTGGGGATGTGGCTCAGTGGTCGAGTACCCCTGAGTTCAATCCCCAGTACCCCCCCCTCCAAAAAAAAATAAGAAGCGACCCAAGGACTCAGTGTGAGTCTTTTTCTTGGTCCTGAATCCCGGATGACAGCTGCTGTCTTGGTCTATTGGATTGGCATAAATGGGCTATGTTCTCCTTCTCTCTCTAGTTGGATCTCTTCATTAAACTTTGGAAGGCTCTGCACGCCCATGGTGGTACTCTTGCCCTGAGAATGTTTAGCCAAGAAGAATTGGGGCAGAACTGGACTGGATATGAAGATTAACAGATTGTGATTCCTGTGTTAGGGCCTTTCACTAATTGAGCACCTCTTTATCTATTAAGTTTCTGTTTATTTCCATGAGCTCAGAACAGAAAAAAGAGGATTTTATCCTTGCTCAATTCTCTGCCACCTCATTCAGTCTGTCTTCTGGCTAGTCTGACATGCATTCTGTTCCTGTTCCTTTGTTACTATCCCAGTGCATGAATCATTTTAGATCCTTCCCATGCTTTCCTGATCCCAGATGTGAGGATGCCTGGAGCCTGAAGTCCGGCTATGTAAAAATCACAAGGGGCTGCAACCTTCCCTAGAATGTGCTGACTAAATAATGAATAATTATATTAACTGAAATAGGGAGCAAGACATAAAGAAGAGGATTCATGAAGAAGGTTTTGGTTTTCAGATGAAAACCAAACAGCTAAGGTAAACCCACGTGTAAATATTCCATAGACAGAGAGAAAACATAATTCTCCAGCTCAGGATAACGATGAGGGATGATGTCCACTTTTGGAAATTGTTAGCATTTTGGTACTTCTTGTTGCCATGGGAAGACATGTGATTTTCAAAAATAACGCATCAGGTCAGATGCCTGACCATCATCTCTTACCAGTGGAGTTCTCATCAGTGGAGAGGCCAGAGTGGGCTGAACCACATTCATACACATCACATACTGTCTTACTTAGAAAAATTAGAATAAAAGGAAGATCCATAACATAATAATGAATGAAAAACCTAAAATAACATGTGTGATGTGATAAGGAAGAGACCAAGTCATTATTTTTCTCTAAAGTCATGATTTATATCTAGAAATCCCAGGAGGGTTAATAAAAAGCAAATAAGCAAATCAACAACAACAACAACAAAACACCCTAAGAAATTATAGGAGGGGCTTGGAATTCATTCCCAGTTTCACAAAACTTAAAAAAAGGGTGGGTAGGTAGGTAGATAGATAAAATTTAAAAGAAGCAAGAAGTATGTATTAATTTGATCATATTCAGAATAAAGGTGGAAATTCATGAGCTTCTCTATGTATGACCTATAACCAGTTAGTGGCTATAATTGATAATAGAACTTATAAAGATCCAACAAAGTTACTGTATGGTAAAGTACCCCAAGTCAATTGGAGAATGTTGAATCACTGAGGAAATTGTGTGAGAAGGTTGTTTTACCCTTTGGGGGAAAATCACTCTATATTTTCAGTTCACTTGTGTCAAAGCAAATCATGTATATTTAAGAGCTAAATGAAAAAAAAGAAAAAACAATAATAACCCGAAAATGCTCAAATCCAGTGTATACTGGAAGTAACTGTTTTTGAGATTGAGTGGAGAAAGAAATGATAGACTAAAAAATGTTTGAAGAAATCACTAAGTTTTGGTTACATTAAAAACTTCTATAAATTGAAAAAATTGCAAAATTAAAAGACATTAGTGTACTGTTTTGCCATGTATATGTCAGATTTAAGACAATTAGGAGCTCAATGGATAACTGGCAAAATATGCCTAAGAAACTCGTGAAAATATTCAACTCTATTGGCAAATAAGATGTATAAATTTTGTTAAAAATGTACCAGTTTCTTGTTTTCTACTATTACTACAGTTTAGTAGGGAGGAGGTTTTTAAGTGCTACAGATAGAATGGTAAGACAGACATGCTTACATCTCAGAGCTCATGAAGACTGGAAATTGCTGCAGTGTTTAAAGAAAGGAGTATGTCAGTAAGTGCTAAGAGCCTTAGAATGAACACAGTGTTTAATATTATCTTATTTTATAGAAATATACTATGCAGAAGCATAGAAATTATAGACAATATGGATTTGTTTTTCAGGTTATAGACTATAATTTTGAACAAACTGAATAGAATGTAATTGCCTACTGTTAAAGAAATTAAGATATCTACGCACACATACTCATGTACATACGGTAAATTTTTAGCATATTTTCTTCTCTGCCTAGACATGAAAATGATCTTTAACATGGTATTTTTAGTGACACAAGAATTCCTGTGTTATAAAATTCAATGAAAATACCAAGAACACAATTACATATAGAACATGATCTTGGCTGAATAAATAGAAAGAAGAAAAGACAGGAATGAAACATGGGCATTACATCTGGGTGATGGGCATATAGATACCTTTTTGTAGGCTTATACTTCTCTTTTTAAAAATATTATGTAAGGCAATATATTAGGAATAATTAGAAAAACAGTGACATAAAATAACAAACAAACAAATATGAAACAAATACTAGGATGAAAGAATCAAATCTGAGACTCCAGTGTAATTTTAGGTAAATTAAAGTTTAATTATTTTCTGTAAAATAGGATTTAAAACCTCATAGAAATGACAGGAATGAGAAAAATGTAAGAAAGAATTATGATTTATGAAAATTAGTAAATATAAAATAAAACTATTGCTGTTTGTACACATTATATTCTTTTAATGGTGTATAGTACTTATTTGAAAGGAAATGTTTCAGTACTAGGAATTGAACCCAGGTGTACTCTACTACTGAGCCACATCTTCAACCCTTTTTTTTGTTTTTGAGATAGGTTCTTACTAAATTTCCCGGGCTAGCCTCAAATTTGTAAGCCTTCTTCCTCAGCTTCCCAAGTTGCTGGGATTACAGGCATGAGCCACTGCCTCTGGATTTTATTTAAAAGAATTTATTTATGTATATTATAAATAATTAATAGAATTTATTGTAAAACTTCATTGTAGTCTTAGCATATAGAATACCAAGGGGAGTATTTCTTGCCTGACTTATATAGAATCCATTGTGGTGCTCTGACTATGTGAAAATCTTCTATAAGATGTCTGAAAGTAAAACATTTGAAGGACACATTAGAAAGTGTCATCAAAGAAATTTTCTGTTTTAAAATACTAAGGTAAAATCTATGATCTATTTTATGAATTTAGAGGTAAATTTCTCAACTTCATCATGTTTTCTGTTTGCCTCAGCTAGTTCAATCCTATTATAATGCTTAGGAGAATTTTACTTTTTACTATATTATTTTGCATCCTATTATAAATTTCTGAGCATTGAATGGAAAGGTGGGGCCATTTTCAATATTGTGGCTCTCCCTCTATAGTTTGAGAGGCAGAAGCCGTACATGGGTAGTAGGTAGTATGTACATGGAAGGGGTAAGTATTTGAATTGAACTTGAGAAAAGATGACATGCTAAATTCTGAAAAAGAAGAGGTACTTATAGAATACAGTATAGTTCATTAAGGAAAAGAAAGTAAAATTGCTATCTGGAGCTTTTTAACAGTGGTTTAATTAATACATAATGATACAGATGGGTTCTATTTATGCATATATTTCTGAAGCAAGAATACAAATTGTATTTTTGGAGTTATCCAACATTGCTAGTTAGAGGTTAGTATTTTATGTACAGAGCCAAGTCTATTCAGTGAGAGTTGTTACATTTAGAATATTTATTATAAATATGTATTATAAAGATGAACTACCAGAACAGATGTGTTTGATATCAGTTTTCCTTTTTGCTTGACTTTGTCACGTGTTAAGAATTTTGTCACTAGATGGTGGTATTGAGTTGCATAATTTATGATTACTGGCTTTTTTTCTGGTGTGTGGAATAGTATTTGTAGGTACGTCATTAACTCAGCCATGTATACAGAGTCAAGCATTTGGATAGCCATGTCATTTAGGAAACTAGTTTTTAAGAGATCTAATAATTCTTAATACTATTTGCGTCCAAAGGTTAAAATTGCTGTAATGTGTTCATTTCTTTACTTTTGACTCAGAGACTTTTAGAGATGGAAGCAGTATAAATAGTAATTGAAACTTCTTCTACACAAATTGAAGTTTGAGGAGAGATTCCAAGATAGTTACACAGATATTTTTCAGGGTTTTTTTTTGTGTCTATCCCTTCTAGATGTATTGTCCTAAAGTACATTAATTTCACTCCTCTTTTGGTATCCAGTGGTACTAAAGTGATTACCAGCTGATTTAAGGGTTGCTTTACTATACTCTGGTATCAGGTATTGTTTTATCTGTTTATTGTTTTAGTTATGTTAATGTTGCATCCCTTGTGAAGATTAGTGGTTAAACTACACTGGTATTTCTTTAACTGATAACTTCTGCATCAACTGGAGTGAAGGATTTTCTCTCTGAGTAATTTTTTTTTATCTGCATAAAATCCAAAGATAAGGATAATATCATTGTCCTACTTAATTTGTTCCTGGAAATAAGTTTATATGCATGTATATTCATGTGTGCTTATTTACATGTATCCTATAAGTGTACATGTATCTTACTTGTGTGTTGGTATATATCAAAATATCCCCCTCTTGGTCAAGGAAAACTTGGAATGTATGACAGCATTTGGAGTCCAGAGCTCCCTTTGCCTTTTAGGTGTATCCATTAGGGTTACAAAGACACAAGGATTCCCATGAAATCATTTTATAACAATTTAAAAAGATAGTAGGAGAAGGAGCAGCCACTCTAAATATTTGAGATTAGTGAATTGATTAAACAGTTTAGAAAATAATTAAAAGGCTACCAGAAAAACTGAAGTGGGATTGAAGAGAATATAAAATAAAATACAAAAAAAAAAAATCAACACAATATTTCTAGTGGGATCAGCAAGTTGTTTTACAGTATAGGAAGTAAAGAAATTTTCCTTTTCAAAATACTAAATATGTAATATGATGTTAGAATCATAGAAGACTTAACATTTTTTTTATTTTCAAGGTTATCAAAAAATGTAAATTCAGTTATCAGAAATGCCCATTTATGTGTGGGTATTTAAACTATATGAAAAGTTGGACAAAGTATGATTAATGTTAGAAACAGTGGGTTAACTCTTTTCCTGATCCTTTCTTAATTACGATTTTTCCAAGTTTTCTTTCACCAGTTGTAGGAATATCCTGAAAGCACCCTCTCCAAACCAGCAGAGTATCCTGTTCTAGACAGAAGAGAACGTCTTGTCATTATTAGTCCTAACACAGAATGGTGCATATTGTACCATGCCCACAGTAGGTTCCTTGTTTTGGCTTATACCACGTAACCTGTGAATAAGGAAATCAGACTGAATAGATTTTTTGATTTCTAAGGACAAAAGTACATCATCACTTTTTTAGATGATGATGTATCTGCTGTAATAAACATGATTGAAAAGCAGCTCAGGATATATCTGTAATAGATTACATGTAATTATGTAACCTGTGTAATTAACTTCATGTCATTTTATAAGATGAATATATAACACACATGCACACACACACACTTTAGCTGCCATCTATCTCCCACATATGTTAAGAATGTTTCTTTCATTCACTTACTTCAAAGGTGAATGAAAGCAAGATTTAATAGTTTCAGATGGCCCATTAAATTTTCCCACCATTCATAAGGCATAGAAGAAATTGCTATCTTATTTGTTAGTGATGTTAAAACCAAACATATGCTCAGCAATAATACTTCTGGATTATTTATGGATTTGATAGCAATTGGCATATCTAAGTGTAGAACTATGTTAATTTAATACAGTTTTTACAACCTTAGATTCAAATTAGAATTCGAATGAAAGAAATATTGATTACATAATTATAAATGATAAATTTTATTTAACAGCAGTACAAATGAAATTAGACATAGCTTAATTATTTATTTATGACATGCATTATCATATTTAGTCTAAGCATTGGTATATTCAACCTAGTGCTTACTGTGTAATAGGCAGTGTTTAGAGAAGAGTTGTATTTGTAGAAACAAATCAATCATTTCAAATGCAGTTTTATGACAATTTAACGCATTGGGAACGATAAAACCAAAAAAGAACACATGTTCCATTGGTATTTAGGTTTTTTAAAATTTGAGACACCACCATTGGTATCAATGTGAGTAGAAAGCACTGAGCAAAGGTCAGGGGAAAAATTGCATTTTACCCTTTGCATTGAAGGTTTGCATATTAAGACTAGAAAAGAAGGGATTCAGATTTTGTTATGCTACCAAAGAAAAGTGCAGAGCTAAGTTGTTACTCTAGAATGCTTATCATTTTAGATACAGACTTTGAATGAGCAGCTAATAGCTAAAATTATTTAGGAGATAAAAATTGGTACTGTGAGGATTAGCTTTAATTTTAAGTATCCATAATTGAAGTGCCACATTATGATTTTAATGTTATGATAATCTTGTTAACAAGCTGTTGTGTATATACTATCATATTTTAATGTAGTTGCAAAGCTTAAGTAAACCATAAAGTAAATTGCTTTTTGAATCAGGCTTTTACAAGTGGAAAATTAGTGGTTTACATGTTTTGAATATGTATTTTGTAATTATATTTGGCGTTTTCTGCAACTTAGAATAATAGAATACACTTATAGAATAGACTTGTTTATAAGTACATTGGCATTTTTTGTTATTGCCCATTCTAATTAATTTGGGTGCATGCCACAATGTACTAAAACATAATGGTTAGTTCTATTGTTTTCTATAAGCCATCTCTTTTGGAAAATATATGTTGATATTTAGCTATAATATTTCTCATTTCTCATATATTAGCATATTATATAACTAATAAGTTTTCTTATACAATATTTATTGATATGCACTATCATTCTTTGAGGTTTTTAGTGATTACTTTTAGGGGGTAAAGTCCCCTATTCTGATAAGTAGTGAACATAGTTAGTAAATTGAAAGTTTTTTTTTCCTTTTTATTTGTTTTTGTTTTGTTTGTTGCTTCAGTTGACAAGGCGTGGTTGATAATCTGAAGCAGAAGTAAGCAAACATTTTTATGTAAAAGGCCTATATATAGCACACATTTTTACTTTTCTGGGCCATGTTGTTCCTGTAGCCTCCTACTCTGTTGTCCTAAGCCTGTGCCAAAGCCTTCATAGACAAAATATGAATAGGTTAGTGTAGATGTGTTCCAACAAAGCTGTATTTACAAAAATATACCACCAGCTGAATTTGGCTGGTGAGTTGCAGTTGACTGATCCCTGGTTGGGAATAAACTTGACAAATTCATTAGAATAATTTTCCAATTTCCAAAAGTTGTTCAAGAAGTATATTAAGAATTTATGAGTGTTTCTGATGAATCAATATTAAAATACACTATGAAGCTCTTCTAATTTTATTAATAAACATGAGTAAAGAACATTAGCTTAGGTGTCGTGTCTCCCAATTTCTGAGCTGTTCTGTGAAACTGAATATGTTATGTTTCAAAGATTATGCATTCAAGTAAATAAACATGATTAAGAATCAAAGAGATAATCTAGCTTGTAAAATCACCGATATGCAACCAAGATGACGAATAGGTATCAATGCTACTGAATTAATGAGCAGTAATATTCGATATTTATTGTTTATATTTAAAATGTGAAAAAATCATTAAAGAACCACCTACATTATGAAACAGCATGATGTTACTTTTAGTTTGACACCAGTTTGCCACAATATGGTTCCTACGAAAAGACAACGTTGGGATATTTCAACTTATCTGTTAATCTTAACATTAGATGAAGAATCCTTGTGTCAAACTCAGGTACCTATATGGAATCTGACTGAGAATATATTATGTGGTCTATTATTTTAACTCTTTTATCAGTTTCATATCCATGGAATCACCTAAAGAATTACCTCCCTTTAAAAATTTAATCAACATTTTTATTTAATAAAACATCGAATAAAACATTATAGTCCACAAAGAAAGTTTTTGTTTTGTTTGCTTTTTGTTTTATTTAGATGAAATGAGATAGCATATGGAATACTCTGGCTTCCTTTTAAAAAATGCCTGTGATGTGCCCTTGATGTGCAAGGTGTTATTTGCTGACAGTTATTCTCAAAAGTTCAGACATTCAATGACTTGGGAATAAATTAACGTAATTTTCAGTGTTTCTTCCTGTGATACATGGAAGGGCCTTGCTCCTGTGGAAGGCCAGTATTTACAAGTGACATGAGTCCTTTTTCCTCTATCCTTTCCAAGATCTTTCCTCTAGTAATTATCCCCTCTCTGGCAATACTAATTTTTCCTTCTTTTGTGATTATTTCCATCTGCAAACATGCATGTTTACATAAGAATGCATTTTGAAAACAAACAAAACCTTCCTACTTTTTCCTTTTCAGTTACCACCCCATTATTGTTCCTCATACCCCAAACTAAATCTAATCAAAGAATTGTCTATAAAAGTTTTCCATTTTATAATATCCTATTCTTACCTGGATCCACTCCAACTGGGCATCACTTCTGCTATTTCTGTGAGTCTGCTTGGTTCTCAAATCCCTAACCTGTACATGGCCCCTCAGCAGCATTTGCTTCAATTGACCATCCCTTCTTTCTTGTAATCTCCCTGCTTCCTACTGAGTAAGCTTCAGTTGCTCTACATTCTTTTATTTCCCCCTCTTCATTGGCTTTTCACTCTCCTATGTGGCTATTATCTTCTCTCTCAACCTCTAAATATTGACATAGAGCATCTGCTCTCCCCTCTTTTCCTAGGTAATTGTTATGAAAAGAACCATCTACTGTGGATGATTCTCCTACTTGCATCTCTGGTTCTGATAGCTACCCTGACCTTCATCTTTATAAACCCAAACATTTGAGTATTTAATAGACAACTCAAACTATATATCCTACATGTCCTCTTTGGGTATCGAAAGAGATACAGCAATTTTTCACCACAGTCCTCCACTGAACCTACTCACTGGCTAGTTTTTCCATTTGAGTAAAACTGAGTAACATCGACTTAGTTATTTGACCTTCAGATCTGGAATTCATTAAAATTTTTTTTCTCTTCCTCCTCATCTAATCAGCAAGAAATTTCTATAAAAACTCTAAGCTTAATTCCAGAAAAATACCTGGAATCTGTCCAGTTCTCACTTTTCTGCCTTGCCCCACTCCTTGCTGGTCAAGGAGTTTCCCTTTTTGCACTCTTTCCTTCAGAAACTGACGAGTTTCCCTTTTTTGCAGTCTTTCCTTCAGAATTCATTTTCCAAGGAACATTCAGATAAGCCAAATTGTGACATTTCACTTCAACAGCTTATTATTTTACTTAGAATAACATAGCTTTCTTATTTCTATCTTCTTTTGCAGGTATCTTTGTGACCTGCCACTGGCTTTCTCATCAACCATTTTTCTGACCACTTTTAACTTTGCTCACAGAACTTCTGCCCAAGTGGCTGTCTTTTTCTTCTCTAAAATTAGATATTGGGCACCATGCTTGGGCCTCATGCTTGCCTGTCTTTCTAACTCTACCTGGCTTTTCATTTCTTTATTGCTTCTTGACATTCAGCTTCAGTGCCACCTCCCCTTGTTAAACTGGTGAATAAAGATTGAATGAAAAGAGTCAAAGTAATTTGAGCACATTGTGCAAAATTGGAGGAGCCAGAATTGGAACTCAAACTGATTTCTCTTGCAGACTCATTACTTCTCAGAAAATTTAAATTAATTTTGTACCTAGGTCATGATATATAACTACTATGTCAGCATACATTTACTAACACATTAGAAAAAAGGTACATTAAAAAATAAAGGAATAAAATGTTAAACAATTATCTAATTATGTATAATTTAATTATATATATTAATGACATATATATGTGTTAATAATATTTCAATTTTAACCTTCCTAATGTTTCACAGGAGCCTAAGAAGTTCAGTTTAATTTACTACATTTATAGACGTTAGCCTTACAGCCCTCTCCCATTTTAAGGCCCGTTACTTTGGCTGGGGCATAGAAGAAGTAATAGTAGTAATTTTATTTAGAGATCTTTCATAACATCAACTTTTAGTGGAAATGGGTGTTTGTCATTGGGCCACAGGTAATCCGTTTTGTCGATATCCGTGCTATGTGTACAAACAAGTTATCTTGCCAGTATTTTCCTTTAGCTTTCAGGAAGACTTTAGAGGAATCCCTTTTTTCCTTTTAGAAGGGGAAGAAAAATGATTTACAATAAAGTTAAATTACTTACTGGTATTGTATTTGTCATTGTCATATTTTTCCTTCATATTTCGTTTCTTCCTTCATCCCCTTAGATGTTGTTTATAATTTCATATTCTGCGAGGGAATATTGCTTGAGACACTTCTCACCCAGAAGTAAGAATTGGGTAGAAATTTAAACATCTTAGATGAGAAATAATGTTTGAGAAATCAGACATTTTTATCTTTAATAGTGAAGTAAAGATTTTTTTCCCTATAAAGACAATATTACTAGTTTGACTCACAATTAAAAGTAAATGAATCCATATGAATAAAATAAAATAAATTATTAAAAAATAATTGGGTAGCCAGTTTGAGCTGGTTAGTACCATTAATTGCAGACTGAGAGTTGTTCCTGGAGAAGTGTCATTCCAGTAAAATGAAATTTTATCATTGTTTGGTTTTAATATATGACTTGTCCTATAATTTCTGTACACTAAGGATTATTTTCTGCTCATATGAAATTTCACAAGACTCAATTGTTCCTTCAGTGCTTACACCCAAATACCTGTTTTTAAGGGACATGACAATTTTGTCACACATATTTTTATAGATGATACAGCTATTCCAGAAAGATGTTTGGACTATGTGAATATTAACATATACTCTCTGAAAACTGTATGAGCAAAATAAGACAAATCTAATTTCTAGACAAATCTAAATTATTGTATGCATCTGGCTACTTATTTGTTTGCTTATATGGAGCAACAAATACATTTTAAATATGATGATACATAGAAATGATTTATTTAAACAAATAGCCAAATAGTTTAAGATCATGAATAAATCTCCATAATGTGAGTTTTATATTTTATATGCTCAGATTATGTAGCATGGCAGATTATTTTGACTTGACTAATTCCTGGTTGTTATGTTACTGTTATGGTACTCATTTGAAAAAATGCATCTTGGAAAAAATCCTTAGTGCTTGTAAACATAAACATTATAGTCATACATATATATATATATATATATATATATTATTATACACATTCAAACACAAACACACACATATGCTCTGTATACTGTTATTCTACTTTAATATATTTTAAATGTCTTATCACAATCCAGGTTTATATCTATTTAAACAGAAAGTGATTCTAGTTACCTTATATGTTTACTAAAAACAACACTCAGTAAAGCTTTTTCTGCACTTGATTACTACATTTGGTTCAGTATGGGGCCTGCCAAATACCAAGCCCAAGGCTGAGAGCTGGAGCAGAAGGTAAACAGCCCCAAATCTCTCCTTCCAAAGTGTAGAGTGTAGGGATGGACATGGTGGCGAAAGATGTGGCTTTTTCAAAGTATTTAGATGGAAGCTACTGATGTGCATAAAATGCTGTGAGTCATCAGCATGCATTTATTCATCTTCAAATTATGAGAGAAGATTAAAACAAAACCAGTAGGGAGTAAGCATTGGGTAAAACTGAAAACATGGAAGTAGTCTCATGGTAACTGAGAAGGAAATAAAGTTTTTAAAAAAGTTGCTAGTTATAGTTAGTGATTTTCTGGTCCCGATTGATACTCTTCAAATATATATGTAACATTTTTATTTGTAGTTTAATTAATATCTCTGTTAGTGACCCCATGCTATTTATGATTGAAAATTAACAGGTTTTAGGTTTTGTGAGTACTATCTGTAGCTAAAAATTATAATATACCTTTACATAAACTGAATTTCAACCTATAGTTTGGAGATTATAATTGGGAAAAAGTTATATATATATATGCACCATGGTTCTATTTTCACATAGAATTTTAAAGATGTGTGTGTGTATTATAATGGAATTAAACATACTGATTATAGTATAAGTTATTGAATTTTAGGAATTATGTTTTATATGCAAGGGTCTCATATCCTCTCTGACATTTCAGAGGATTTTAGGAAGAAACAGGGCTTTGTAGTTGCATTTAAATATTTATTGTTTTGAGCAATCTTTATATTTGTAAATGTTAATAGCATTTATATAAAACAGATGACTCTAATATAATAGGAATAGTACAAGGCCATTGGAAACACAGTGGCATTGAAAGTGGAGATAGCTACTCTTACACGTGGTCTTTACTTTTCAATATTTACTTATATATTCAGAGCATTAGTACACATTAGGTATACAACTGTTAGCAGAGTTTTATGAACTTACCCTTATAGTGTAATGGGAAGGGAGGTGGGCATTGATCAAATAACCACACAAAAGTATATAAAGTTACAACTAAGATAATTTTACAAA
The DNA here is from genome assembly GCA_004024805.1 of Geosciurus inauris. Classification (NCBI taxonomy): domain Eukaryota; kingdom Metazoa; phylum Chordata; class Mammalia; order Rodentia; family Sciuridae; genus Geosciurus; species Geosciurus inauris. The sequence continues at coordinate 23,089 of PVHX01012950.1, read as the reverse complement.
GCAGAGGAAGTGTTGCCAAGAGTATGAATTACAGAAGTTTTGACAGGGACCTTTCCCCAAACTGAATTGAGCCAGGATCTGAAAGAAAGCTATGAGAATAGGCTAAGAGAAGAGGATAAGGCATGAATGGGAGGCTGCTATGGTACAAAGCCCTTGTGGGCATGTGATGGAAGCAAGGAAATGAAGACTAGGATGGCTAGGAAGCAGACAGCAAGGAGATGCCATGACAGAGGGACAAACACAAAGGCATTTCAATGGAAAAATGGTGGTCTTTTCAATAAATGGTGTTAGAATCACTGAACATTCAGGTGTAAAAAAGTGAGAGGGGCAAGAGGGAGAGTGTGATGGTTGGGGGTGGGGGTGGGGGGAGGAAGGGAAAAGAAAGAAAAAGGAAGGAAAAAACCAGATTTTAGATAGACATTATACTTTTCACAAAAATAAATGGAAATGAATAATGGACCCAAATCTAAAATACAAAAGTATTAAATTCTGTAAAAGTAATAGAAAATATACATGAGATTGCATTTGGCAATGCCTTTTGAAATATCATGTTAGAAGTATGATCCATGAAGAAATGATAAGTTGGACTTCATTAGAATTAAAAACTTGTGCTCTGCAAAAGACACTGTCAAGAGAATGAATACACAAACAATAGAAACAATAGACTGGAAGAAATATATTTGCAAAAACCTTTTTTTAAAATTTTACACAAATGCAGCACAACTTCTCATTTCTCTGGTTATCCATGAAGCAAAAAGCATTTAATAGAGGATTGTTGTCAAAAATATAAAGACCTCTTATCACTCAAAAATTGAAAAAAAACAAACCTGATTTTAAAAACGGGCGAAAGATCTGAACATACACCTCCCTGAGATATATAGATGGCAAATAAGTGTGTGAAATGATGTTCAGTGTTATACGTCATTAGGGAATTACAAATTCAAAAATTCACATTCACAAAACTGCAAGTTACCACTGTAGTATTGGAATGGCCAACATTCAGAACACTGATAACACCCCATGCTGGCAAGGGTGTGGAGCAACAGGATTTCTTGCTCTTTGCTTGTGGGCATGTGTAGTGATGCAGAGATTTTGGAAGGCTAATTGGCAGTGTTTTACAAAAATAAACATAGAATTACCATATAATTCAGGAAGTGGATTTGTTGGCATTTGCTTGAGTTGAAAATTTGTCTATACAAAAACCTGTACATACATGTTAATTGCATAAGTGCTAGACTTGGAAGCAGATATCTTTTTTTTTTCATATTAAACATCTTTATATGCACTTTCAATGAACAGTATATATATATATATACACACACACATACTGTATATATATATATACTGTATATACAGTATATATATATATTTTTTTTTTTTAATCAACCAAGAAACAGATATCTTTTAACAGGTGAACAGCTAAACAAATTATGATACATCCAGACAATGGAGTATTATTAGGCACAAAAAAGAAACTATCATATTACCAAAAGACATAGAGGAAACTTAAATGCAAAATACTAAATGAAGGGGCCAATTTGAAATGTTTATATAAACTATTGTTCTAATTATGTGACATCCTGCAAAAGGTGAAACTATAAAGATGGTAAAAAGATCAGGTATTGCTTGGAGTTTAGGAGGAAGATATGAGTAGTCATCACATAGAGCACTTTTTAGGGCAATAAAAACACCTTGTATGATATCACTATGATTACATGTTATATGTTTATCAAAGAATGTAGAATGTACAATAGCAAGAATGACCACTACTATAAACTGTGAATTTGTGAAAAAGATGTGTATTGGTTCATAATTTAACAAATGCGGCAATCTGATTTTAGATGTTGATGGTGAGCGAGTCTATGTGTGTATGTGGAGCTAGGCAGGAGGGATGTGGGAACATTGCACATCTTGTTGAATTTATTGGGAACCTAAAACTCTTTTTTTAAAAAATGTGTATAACATTTTCAAAAAGAGTCAAAATATTTAAGCAGAAGTTGTCATAAAAGATGATACACAAAATGTAACAGTCACATGAACATGTTTAACATCATTAGTCATAAGGAGCACTGAAATGAAAACAATGGTAAGATACCAGTTTACACCTACTTGAATAATGAATTTTAAACAGACTGACAAAAAACAAGTTTTGATGAGAATGTGAAACAAGGGCATATCTCTAACATTGTTGATCAGGTTCTAGATTTTATTGATAACTGACTTCTAATTTATGGACAAAACCAGATCTGTTAAGAATTTAATCCTTTGACACTTGGTGTTTAACTGAGCATGTGGCCTCTTTCTTATTGAACATTTTATGTGAATTTGATAAGAATGTTTATTCAGCAATTGTTGAGAGTAGTGTTAATTAGGTGAAAAAGTATTAATTAGGTGAAAGTGGTTAATAATTTACCTAGAGCTTCAGTATCTTTACATCATGCATTCATTCTGAGAGAATTGCTTAAATTTCCAGCGAGGATTTGAGGTTGGCCAGTTTTCTCCTTTTAAATTCTGATGGTTTTGTTTAATGCCTTCCCCGCCACATTTTGCTTTCTGTCCACCTTTCAGTTGCTGTTAGCCTTGCTCTTTGCCTCCCACATACCACTACCATTGAGCATGTTTTTAGTGGAGAAACACACTATCTGTCCTCTTAATTCCCATGTAAAACACCCCAGCCCTTTACCAGTGATCACTGGAGGTTTGCTGATGATCTCCTCATCCCCTCTTGAGAAAGTTCTCCCTTCTTAGGAACAGTTAGTTGGTGAAATCCCTTTGCTTTCTCAGATCTTGCATGCCTTTAAAAACATGATATGTGGGGATTACCCAACTTTCTGTAGTTTTTGGCAGTGGTAATATTGACTGGACTCTTTTGCCTTTATGTCGGCCCTCTGGGACGACCTTAACACATTGTTTTGTCGTGAAAGGCATGCACTTCTTTAATATAAACAATTATACGGTGTAAGTTCAAAGGAAGACGAATCTGTTATTTTATAATTTCTTTTTGTTTTGTTCATTTCAAGGAAAATGTTTGATCCACTGTTGGTTTTCATTTCTCTCTGATGTGAACATGCCAGGCAGTTTCATTCTGGCATTTTCTTTCTCTCTATTCTTGCCTTGGGTGAACTCATCTGTTTCTTTGCCTCTCTCTACAGGCTGCCCTTCATTGTCCTCTGTGTCTGTGTCATCCACCATAGTCACCCTTTTCAATTCTAAGGACAGTTCTAAATGCTTACCTGAAATTAGGTTGTCCTGCAGAAACTTCAGATTCAACATCTGAAGAACACAGTTTATTTGCTTTACCTTCTACCTGGTCCGATTTTGGTTGTTACTGGAACTAACTATAATTTTTAGTAAGCTTTTTATCCTGTATCAGGAATACCTTTCAATTTATGTTCCATTCAAATGAATCAAAATATGGCTAGGCCATTTCTTATTTTAACCAAATATTTTATTAATTGACAAATATCAATTAATATTTTTCTTTTTTCAACATCATAGTATATATTAAAACTAACTCATATATAAATGAAATAATTTTCTAGTTTGGTGAGAATTAGTTATTAATTGGTCTGGTTAAATAAGGAACACTTAAGGATAACTTGGTTCTGTCAACTCAGTTCAGTGCTCAAAAGTGTAGGTTAACAAATCCTACGAGACAAAGTTAAATTAGTTTTAATTGAGCCTTTTATATGACCACTTAAGCACTTACTTTCCTAAAGTGTCTGTTTTTACAGCTAGAATATGCAACCTGTTATCTTCTAATTTCTTTAATTCCCTGTTCTCTTCTCTGGAGAGAGTTCTGTATCATTGAGTATGCTACACCTGGGTGAACACAATCAAATGACTTTAGTGTAGGGAGATAAATATCAACGGGATTCTGTAGGGATAAAGTCAAAGTTACATTGTAGGATGTGTCTAATTAAAATTTTATGAAATAAATGCATTCATTTGGTTTTCTTAGTGAATTTACATAACACCTTAAAATCTTGAGGTCTCAGAGTTTTAAGAAGAGTTCTAGGACATTATCTTATAGCTTGTAATTTTCCTGGTTATGTGTAGTCCCCTGCCCCTCTCTACTTCTGAGGATATTCTATATGTTTATTATGAGAGATAAAACCCCTTTGGGTATCCTTACAGATGATGTTTATACAAAGTTCCAAAGTAGATACTGTATCTCTTTACATATGCTGTTTTAAGACCCTTAAAGATATCAGCATTAAATGAGAATCAAGGTTATGAAAACTACCACTTAATATAATAACAAATTTTGTGGGTGTTTTTCTTCCTAAACAGATGGAGAAGACTTTGCATTAATCACTAGAAATTTCTTTACTATTCAGCACAATTGTTGAAAAGCTCCTCTTATTTTATTACTTCAGTAATTCAATTTAAAGTTATTTTCACTTGAAAACTGATCATTAAGCTGGGTGTGGTGGTGCACGCCTGTGATCCTAGCAACTGGGGAGGCTAAGGCAGGAGGATCACAAGTTCAAGGCCAGCCTTTCCAATTTAGTGAGTTTCTAAGCAACATCTCAAGACCCTGCCTTAAAATAAATTAATAAGTTTTTAAAGGGCTTGAGATGTGGTTCATTGGTAAAGTATCCCTAGGTTAAATACCCAGTATCCCCCAACCCAAATCCTTAAATGTCTGAGGAGAAAAATGTATTTAACCTGATTTAAACTTTATGTAATATATACATATATCTAACCTTGCTTGCTTTCCCATTTATATGTCCAACTTTTATTTGTATCAGTTAAAAAAGATCTTAGGTGAGATCCAGGTAGATGCAAAGTTTTTCATGTATTTTCTGAAAATCATTTTTTGATTCATTGATGAGGATATTAGCACTTTCATAAAAGCTATTTACTTTGGCAAAGCTAACCAAGGAACACATGGTAAAATATAAGCATCATGGAATATAACACTAAATTACAGTTTTGAGAAATGAATTTCAAGACTAATCTGTATACAAGGAGACTTTGATTTTTAGCCATATTACATTTAATAATCAGAAGGGTGAAAACCAACTTTGTAACTTTTAAATAATTAGATGTGTGCTATTAATCTGTTTTTTTTTTTTTTTAAATTAGAGAAGGCATTTTTTAAATGTTTTCCAAGAGATTTTTCCCATTTCTATTTTGGATAGTCCCACTTCCTAGATATTTGGATAGAAATGTGTGTGCCTCTATTTCCATTGTCAAAACACGTAAGTCAGGCATGTTATGAGGAGCAAGTAACATTATATGTAGTCTCCAAACACCTTTTTGATTAATGTTTTTGAAGTTTTTTCCTATCGTTTTATTTTTATCTTTGACATAAGTAGCAATTCAGAAACACTTATGCTATATATAAAGGAAGAGTATAAAAATGAGATTATTACAGTAACTCAATGATATATTATAAAAATGGCTATTTCCTGTAGGGTAGTCCAATTACAAAATAGTAAAACAGGAACAAAACACAATAAAGTGGTTTTTTTTCTCTATTTGTTTCAGTAAGTTTAGCACAGCAGGAATTGTGGCATTCCTCCTGGCTGGTATGTCAGATCTGCAGTTTGAAATGTAACTGCAAATGGGAATTATTTGAAAGACATCATATATAAGCTAATAGCTTTAGTCATACAAATGAGATAATTATACAGCATTTAATATATTTAATTTGCTTTTGTTATAATAATTTTATAACTTCAGTTTGAGGAAATATTGTGTTCACTTGAAAATATTAATAAACATATATGTTGAAGACATGTAAGACTAAACTTTGAATCATTTACATGTAGTCTTTGCCTGCATCCTCTTTTTGCAGGTGTCTTTACACTTGTCTATGCCTGTCTTAATGAGCCAGTTCAGTTTTGTCTGAGGAAAAGATTTTACAAATATTCTAGATTAAGACAGTAAACATAATGAAAACTTCATATAGGATCCAAGATAACTTTTTAAAAAATAACATGACATCTCTTTAAGACCACACCTTGGAGTATAGAATAAGGGAAATATATATTTATTATATTGATTTGTGGAAATGAACATTTCTTTTTAATGGGAATTGATCTAGAAAGGTCAACCAAGGTAAGAAAAATAAATAGAGCTAGGATGCCTACCCTAAACTGGATAAGATCCTCAAAGTCACCTGACCCAGTGAATCTTGAAAAGTGATAATGGGGAATCTTGGTAACAGAAATTGAAAGGATAGGTCTGAGGCCACAAGAAGGACAGTGGTGCTTTGAGAAGTGGATGCTGCTTCCACATGGTTCCACGTACATTTTGTGAATAAGTTCATAGTTCTTAATGGAGAAGGGATGACTCTGAATGTGTGTGAAATGTGCTTACTGATTCCTGGAAGTACAGCATTGTATAGTCTGCAAATACAGAGACTGTTAAATGAGTCCAGGAGAAACTTCTAGTCTTGCCCTTCGACATCTTGGCAGTTCTTATTCAGGCAGAAGAAAGATTTGTCTTAATTAAGACTTATGTTCCTATGTTCATAATTAAATGGTTTTACAAACCTGAAAGATTGCACTAGAGCCAACTGTCAGAATTGTTCTATATCCAACTACAAAGTTATCTGGAAGGTGTTTCAGTGCCAAACTTTCTGACTGTGAAGTCCTGAACAGTACGGCTCCATGTCTTTACTCCCAATCATACCTTAGCCCACTATAATCTGGCTTCTTAGTCTCTTATCTTCTGTTAGACATAGTGTCCTTTACAAAGTAAAATCCCAATGGATATATTGATGTATTTTAATTTTATTTATTTTGTTATTTATCATTTGCATCTTGCTCTCTTCAAAGAGATTAAGGGATCTATTAAGTTTATGTGAAAATTAGGCAGTACTTGTGGAATAATAAAATAAATAATATTTATCACTTATTTCAAAGTACACAATTAGTAGAAATACAGAAAATGTTTTTAAAAAGTTTGCTAAGCACTAAGTAAATAGAATACAGGAAAAAAAGAAAATCAAGGAGAAAGATGGCCCTTTTTTATGCTATTGCCTCTGCTCCCAGATATACACATGCTTGGCTTCTTTTCACTTTCTGTTCTCAAAAATGTGACCTCCGGCTTGCTTTTCTTACCACCATGTACAGTCTTAACCCAACTTATATCATCAACACTTCTTATCCATCTTTCATAATTCCTTCCTTCCTTGAGACTTTATATGCAATAATGTGGTATATATATTATTCATTTATCTCTACACTATCTTCTTATCAATCCATCTTCCCAATAAAATGTAAACTTTATGAATATAGGCAGTTTATGAATATAGATAATTTTATGTGTTTGAACACCATATATACTCAGCACGTAAGACAGTTTCTGGACATGGCAGATGCTCAGTATTTGTTGAATGAATAAGTGGGTTTAATAATTCTATTTGATGCATAAGTCTGAAGATATGATGAGAGAGGGGCTGTATAGACATGAGAAACTGGCTGTATCAGTAGCAAGTGTAGAGATATACTGGCAGCCATGGAAATGAATGTGGAATGACACAAAGAAAAGACCATGTCAGAACTTTAAGAATGTCAACATTTAACAATTATTTAGAAAATTATAGTAAAACTAAACAAACAGATTTAAAAATTAAAACAGATCAGGGAATAGCCAAATGGGTAGTAGGTCAATATATTGTTTTTAAAATTAAAAACTTTTTTTAATTTCCAAACATTCTTTATGTTTGGAATGGAGACAGTAGCCACCCTTAGTGAATGCTTCTGAAACATCAATAAAAGATCTGAAAGAAGTCTTTCTGAGTTGAGTGGCATGGTCATTATTAGTGAATTGAGCTATATTCATGAAAAAGTGGGAGCAAATGCCCCTCAACTGGCACATTAGCTTGAGCTGCTGTAATTTAATACCATAAACTATGTGACATAAACAACACTCATTTCTCCAGTTCTATAGGTGTCAACCACAATCAAGGTGCCAGTAGGGCTCTAAAATAAAGGCTGTCCATATTCCTGATTTGCAGAGCGGTATCCTTGCCATGTCTCACATGGTAGAAAGAGAGCTAACTCACTCCCTGGCCTCTTTTTATACTGGCCTTAATTCCATTTATGTGAGCTTCTCCCTCATGACCGAATTATTTCCTTAAGGCTCCACTTTGAATATCATTAATTTGGTATCACTTGTAACATGTGAATTTTGAGGTGGGGACATAATAGTTTGGGGTATTTCACAATAATTGAAACAAGATGCAGAATAAATGAATTAATTGAAAGAAAGGAAATGAAGATTGTCAGAATGGACAACAATTGTTTTTCCTACTTTGTGACCATACAGAAGAGGAAAGAGATGTTATCAATTTGGAGTAGTTAAAAATAATCAAATGGCAATAAGGATATTTCAGGAAATAATAGGACAAGAAGTTAAAGTTACAAACACATGACTCTGGAAAAGGTGGAAAGAAAGAGAATCCAGTACTTTGGTTGGGATTCATTGTCTTTTGATAGGAGGAGGGCCTGAAACTCCATTGTGATAAGAGTCAAAAGAAAAACCAGTAGGACTGACAAGTGGGTTTAGGGAGGTGGTGGCAGCACTATTTGGCAGCACCATAAGGAAGCTTTAAATTTTTCACAAAAGTAGAAATGAAAGATTATCTGGTAAGGAGACGAGCATAAGGTTGACTAACGAAATAAGCTCTGTTGCTGTGGGTGTTGAGATCTCAGTTGATTGATGGCAGTGCTGATACCCTGATGCCAGTGTTCTGCATGTGTGAAGATTTTTCTGTGGACATGGAAATTTTTATCCAAGCTTTCTAAGGAAGGCATGATGGAAGAACTGAGTAGCAAGGGAACTAGGCATCTTTATACAAGCTGTTTGAAATGATTAAAAATACAGTTTAGATAGTAAAAACTGGCATGAACTAAGTGGATAAATAAAAATTGGAAAGCCAATAGCAATAATAGTGATAATAATAATAATAATAGCATCTATACTTTGTTGCTTACCTACAAAGTGCCAAAAATATTTTATATACATCTCCTTATGACAAACTTATGAAGTATAGGTATTGTTACTAGTTCAAGTGTTATTTTTACCTTAATTGAAGTTAGTATCAGATTATGTATGAAATAAATAGCAAGTATAGATTCAAACCCTTTGATAGTCTAGTTCTTGTGTTTTCATTTTAAGTACTCTGTTACAAATAGTGTGTAGCAGAGATCTTTAGGAACATAGGTACCAGTCCTAATGGGGGAACTGAGCAAGTCAAATGGGAAGTTTGAAGATTGTTGTTGGAGGAGTAGGGCATTTGAATTAGTAAATTCAAGAAGAACACACTGAGGTGACAACAAGTTTCTCTTCTTGGAAATGTGAACTTTTTTGCTGCTGTCCTCCAATGGAACAATTCATCGCTGCAGGTATAAAATACCTTAGTTACACTTACTGAAGATTAGCTTTTTCATGTACCATTTTTAAAACAAAAGAGTTTTGATAAGACATTGAACCCCTAGTAATTTTGTTATGGATTTTTAAGAAAGTGGATTGAAGTGTTCTCAGTGAAATCTCCATGGGAGAACATCTTGAGGTACAATCTCAAGAAATTGGTCAGACTGGGATAAAAACCAAAATCACAGAGTAGCAACATGTGTTTATTTCAGGTTATGATGGATCACGTAATTTGTACTTCACCTTTGTTATTTCAGATAACTAGCATAGACTTTCAGATGGTAATCTTTTTTTGAGGATGAGAAACTATTCTTGCAGGTATATTTTGTCCTTAGAAATTATTGTCATATACTTAGAAAATTCTTTAAAGATTGCTACTTGATCACATAAATCAGGTCCACTTTAAATTACAAGATTAGTTTTTAACAATTCATGTTGCCTAATAAATACTAAAGTTTCTCATGTGCACAAGCTTCATGGGAACCTGCTGTTCTGACTGGATTTAACATACCTTATGTGGTTTCCACGGGGTGAGTGGAGGTGTTCCATTGTGGTAAAATATATGCACTTTCAGGCCCACTGTGACATAAGCACAAACATGGCCTGTGTGAGGACCCTGGAGAAGGCAGTGTGAGTAAAGTTTTGTAGAGAGATGAGTCTCAGACTAGACTGGACTTGTTTCTTTGTTGTAGAAAGGAAATGAATTTTATATTAATGATTATAAGCAGATGGATACATAATTTCTACCCTTTTTTTTGGATGGAATTTCAGAAAAGTTCAGTAGTTTGTAGACAGGAACGTTTGTATGTGGCAGGGATGAAACATATATTCTCATCTGTATGATTCCTGTTCTTTTTCAATACCACCTATATTACCTGGTAATAGAAAATATTTCCATGTCTTTAATCATAGAGGGGCTATGTGAAATAAAAGGTAAATAATTTAATCACTGAAGTAAATACATTTTAAAGCACTTTAGATATGATTACTAAATAAATTGTAACTCTAGCATAAATGTGTATTGTGGCCTTTCATTATTTAAATACTGAAAATGCTTTGCATGAATTATCTTGTTCCTTCCTCATAATAATCCTGCAATGTAGGAACTATTATTATTATATCCATTTTATGTATGAAGAGAAATTCAAATGGAATAAGAGGTTTTCCCATGATGATATACTGAGTAAGTGGTACATTTATAATAACAAAAACTATTTCACTATTTTCTTGATTATCATAGAGAATTCTGTTAAAAATGGTTTATTAGACTACTCTGTAGTTACCCTCGTGTGGCTACTTGGTTGTAAGAATTGTTTAAAGATTCCATGATTCACATTCTTAATTATCTTTTCTAAGATAATCACAGAGGGAATATTCAAAGATCTGAATGAGAATAATAATTTTGGAGACATAGATGTTAGAGTAGAGGACTCTAGTTATACATTAGGACTATGTCCTTTTTAGGAAAATGGCCAAATAAGGATTTTAAAGATATTTATTTACCTGTTTAACAAATATTGAAAATCTACTAATGTTCCAGAACTTGGAGGGTGGGAGCCAGATAAAACCAGTAAACTTAACTTATGTGACTTGACTCTGACACTGAAATTGTCAGAACCTAATATTCCCTGACATTAGTTGTTTTGCTTGACAGAAATCTATGGTATACCAAATAAAAGACTCTTTAGTAACTGTAAACTTTGCATTGCATAAATATAGGAAATATTTGTAAAAAATCTATCATAAGTCTTAGAATTGAGTCATATCTCCAAGTGTGTTTTAGTCATCTCAAAGGGAAAAATAGATTTTAAAAAAGGTTTAGAGTTTGCCAAAGAGCTCTCACTTTTTATCTGAAACATGGCAAGACAGTGTCAGTCTTATGACACTTGGTTTAGCACAGGCAAGTAAATATTAGCTAATATAAACAGTATGCCCAGCCAATTCATTATTGTCCTGAAACTAAATGCAGTCTGGGAAGATGAAAGATGGGGGTGGGATGAACCATCAAAGCTGACCCCTGCTTCTGGATGTTAAAATGTCAGTAGCTTGTAATGCAGGATCTTTTAACTAAACACCTCTAATTCAGGATTCCTTAAAATGTTATACAGGTATGCTTTTCATTTTAATGTAATCTCTCTTCAAAATTCTGTGCTGAAAAGATGAAATGTAGGTTATCCTTTTGGCCAGTGTTCAACTTTTCCTTCTGTGCTTTGTAGTTAGTAGACTGCAGAGTAACTGATCATTCTTAAATGAATTTCCTTAAGCAAAGTTGTTTTAAAAATATGTCTGGTGTCTTTGTTTATACCTCAGATTTGCCTAGATATCAGTGGTCTCCATGCTTTTCATTAAAGCATATATGTTGAGATATATTCACACACACACACACACACACACACACAACCCACACACACATTTGTAGGACCTCTAATCATGTTGTAATGATTTTAGAGAGGAAACAGGAAAGAATAAGAGAAAGTATTATATTTTTGTACTTCCTTTTTGCAACTTTTTCAAGGATAAGAAGACTCTGTTGCCTAATTACTAATATAAATTAGTAATTTGACCATTGCTTGTGATTCATTTGAGCTAGTTCAGTCAATTCATAATAGTCAGCAAACAAAAATAATTTTTTTTTGGTGGTGCTGTTTATTGAACCCAGAGCTTCCTGTATACTTGCAGCCTCAAAGAGTTTTTTTTCCCTTGTTTCTTTTTTTCCCCCTGCACTGAGAATGGAACCCAGGGCCTTGCATATGCTAGACAAGCACTCTATTGCTGAGCTGCATCCCCAGCCCTGAGAGAACTCTTTTGGTAAACCATGCAGCTTTTCCAGAGATGTTTACTATGTTATGTGTATTTAGATAGAAGCATTTTCTGTATAATCAGGTTGCTGCTGCCCATTTTACTGCCAAACAGTCCTTCTCCTTGGTAGCATAATACTGTTACCAAGGGAACAGCTTATGGCTGACACATACAGTAGAGCTACAAATTAATTTCACAGTTATCAGGATATAGGGTGATAACAGTAACGTGAACTACTGTGAAATTACCATTGTTCCCAGGGAGTTACAGTGTAATTATTACTTTGTGGTAACTAAGCAAATAATTCGCATCACTACTCCTGTGTATTTATTCTTTCTTCTGTGTCTCTGTCTTCTCTCTTGCTGTTACTTCCCTTTTTCTTCCTATACCTCTGTCCTTTGTTGGTTCAGGATCTCCCTGTCTCGTTTTCCATAAATGCTGGAAAACTTTTACATTGGTGTTAAGGAGGGTTAAAGTGAACCAAGGTGAAGACTTATTGTGTAACTCAAGTGTATAATCAGGATGTTCATTTACATGAAAGATATAAAGGACTAAAACAGAAAGATCCCTGGTACACTGAGAGGGTATGTTCCATTTATGATCCAAGTAGACTGATACAGTCCAACTTTAAAATTAAACCCCTATGTTGAATAGAGAATAAATTTCATATGATTAAAAGCACTTGAAAAATTATTACCTAACTTCCTTATCACTAGCTCTGTGACTTTGAGACAGGGAACATGACCTCCTTAAGCTCAAATTCTTCCACCTATAAAATGGGAATAATAATACCTACCTAACAGAATTAGTATGTGGCTTAAAAGAGATATGTGTGAAAGTGAATTTTAAACTGCACAACACAATAAAGGCTTTAGGGTATTAACATCATTACTGCATCTTTGAAGAGGTATCTCATCAAATAGCTACTTTAATAATAGAAGAGATTTTACAGGAAAACTGCAAAATAACAACAGTAATGTGGGAAAGAGGCAATTTTATTGTATTTTATTACAGTAAGAAATAATATTTCACTATATCTAGGACACAATGAAATAAGATATGTGATTATTATAATTTAATAGTAATTTTTATCAGGAGATTCCCTACAGAATGAAACTCACATTTTATATTATTTTTATTGAGCATGTATATTTTAAATAAAATTTTAGAATTGGTATTAAGTAATAGTTTAGGCATAAGCTGGGTGTGGTGGCGCACACCTGTAATCCCTGCACTTTGGGAGGCTGAGACAGGAGAATCGCGAGTTCAAAGCCAGCCTCAGCAATGGTGAGGTGCTAAGCAACTCAGTGAGACCCTGTTTCTACATAAAACACAAAACAGGGCTGGGGATGTGGCACAGTGGTTGAGTGCCCCTGAGTTCAATCTCCAGTACCAAAAAAAAAAATAGTTTAGGCATATATGTAGAATTTTCATTACTTAAAAAACTAAAACTACAGTGATGAATGTATGTGAAATTTTAATTGTCCACTATGTCAAAAAATGAAATTGTTGAAATGAGGGTGAACGTATATTAAGAAAGGTTGAATTTATGTAACAATGTTTGTTCTGATTATTTACTATAATTATACCATGGGGTTTATCCTCTACTAGTTTTTTTCTTAGGTATATTTCAAATATTCTCTTAGTAGGATCGGCATATGACTTACACTTAACATTTGTCTGTAAGAGTTTTAAAGATGATTATATATTTATTTATCATTCTGTTACTATTATATAATCTTAGCATGATTAATTGAAATAACTTAATAAAACTTGTAGGTAGGTATGCTTACCGAATCAATAAATTATGATTACTATGTAGCAAGCTACCTTTCATTGCTGAATATGTTCCTGGAGACTGTAGGAAATTAAGAATACCCATAAGAATACCCATGTTGAAGTTGCCCAACAGTGGTAGCTTTTACATAAATAAATACAATTTTAACTAAGTTTTCTTTTCATTCCATTAATCGAGACTGGTTTTTTAATATTATTTTAATGATACACATGGGAGATGTGATGTTGTGGTTCAGTTTTATCACCTGTAAAGTGGAGTAGTGATGCTGGCATTCAGTAAAGACTAGATGAGAAAATATGTATGTAAAGGTACTTAGCACAAGGAAGGTTTAATGCAAATCACAAGTTCAGTAGCAGTGTTCCCCCTACCCTCCAAGATGGGCAGTGTCATTTGACTCAGCTGCTATTACATGATTATGGTCTTCCTACACTACAGCTCTTCCTTCTATCTAGTGGGCACACAAAATTCAGGAATCCGTTGCCTTGGAAAAAATACTTTTTTATATTTGTAATTTTATGAAATTGATTTTTAAATCCAAAATATTATGAGCACTATGCTTCGTAAAGTGACAGAGAATTGAGAAGATTGTTTCTTTTTTTTCCAATTACTGATGCACTTCCTGTATTTCTATTTCTCTCCATTAAAATAGAAATATCTATTAAAATATTGATGTAGCTGAATATTTAAGTGCACAGATTTTGGTGATCAGATTAGTTTTAGACAGGTGTACAAAATGTTTGTTTGTTTTCTTTTTGTCCACAGTGCACATGTACTGAATGGGATGAATTAGCATAGTCTGTTTGCTGTCATTTAAATATTACTTCTCAAAAGAAAGAAGATTTAAAATAGTTTAAAGAACTATACCTGGGTCTAACTGGTTCACAAGCAGACCACCACCATAAAATCATGGTTTCCCTGGATGCTTTCTGTAATTATTGCAAATGCAAATCTCTGGTACTACTTTAAAAATATTTCACATAGCTATACAGAAATAGACCATAAAACTTGTTCCAACATTCTAATGCTACAGTTGCAAAAACGGATCATACTGGTTTTTCAGTTAAGTAGAGGTTTCAGTGGTTTTGATTTTGTGAAGATGTTTTCTCTCCTGAATCATAAAATGAATCTAGTAGCTCTTAACCAAGGGGTGTGGGAGTTCAGGGGGCACTTAGAAATATGTGGAGGCATTTTCATTTGTCATAATGATAGGTGTGTGCTTTGTCATTTTATAGGAGGGGTCAGAAATATGACATCCTGCAGTGAGTGCTGTAGAAAGCATTTCACAAAAAGGAAGAATTAATTATTCCTTATAAAATGTGAATTGTGCCTCTGGAGAAACTGTGGATAATCTTGATGTCATATGAAATAAATTCATATTTATTTCCATTGTATATTGAATACTTATTTAGATCCACTTAAATGAATCAACATTCTATTTTTTGATTGAGTGCATAAACATTAATAAAGAAGTTATAAGCTCAGTATAATAACATTCATTCATAAAATATATTTAATTTATATTATAGCCTAATAGATATCTGTAAATCTATTTTTGATTGCAGCTTATATTAAAAAAAGAAATATTAGCATGTGATAATTATAGATAATACTTAATCATTCCCACAAATTATTGATTAAATTATTTATTGATTTTTTTCCTAATAGACTACCTTGAACTCAGTTGAATGTCTTCTAGTAATCCTATTCTTTCCCACTATGTGACCTCACGTGAGCCTAGTGTTTTGAAGAATTCTAGAGTAAAGAAGATATGTAGAGTAAAACGTAATATCCAAATGATAAGAGAACATAGAAAATAACCCCAATGTTTTTACTTTTCCACTATATGTTATTATTCACATTTTGCAGAAAAATAGAATGTATTCAGGCAATTTCTCTGAAAAAAATGTCAAAAAGTAAGAGAACTATATAAATCACATTGTGGCACAATTTTCTGTGCCCTCAGTGGAAAGATAGTATTTTTGTTTGGAATGCATAAACTCTGTAGGAAATCAGTTCTCTCCAGGGTCCTCTGGTACAGAATCCCCTGGGCGTTGTACCATCCTTTTCAATATGTTTAAGAAGGAACTTTTAGAGACTAAAATACTAGGATCACTGTTCTCCTTATACAGGAAGAATGTCCACTTCCAGCAGCAACTTCTTTTTCTAAAGATTGTAATTCTTAAGTCAGTTGAGTCCAGCCTCTTTTGAGCCTAGACCCTGGAGACAAATTCTTTCTCCATCTCCAAAAGGAGTTGACTCTTAGCAATTGTTAGTAAGCAGTGCCAAGATTCTTGAGGATTTCCTAAGGGAGGTGGAAGAAAGGTTTAGAGTGCAGATCCCAAGTTCCTGTTAGTGTGGATCCTCATCAGCCTTGTTCCTTCCCCAAAGCAGCCCTGCCCACACAAACTTCCTGTGCTGCAGGGTGGTTCTATTCATACTTGATTTTCTCCTTTGCAATCTTAAGATCTTTTTTTCTCTCTCTTTTTTTCCCTCACTATACATCTCTAAGTCTATCAAAGACTTAAAGCAGTTATATAATCATTTTAAGTTAAAGCTTTCTTGATAGTAACTATACTTGGAGTTTGTTGATTTTGGGGAATCAAATTGAGTTATTTACAGACACTGAGTCCTTTGGGAGGTATATCTGAGGAAACATATTTATGTTGTACTTTATTTTGTTATTCAAATATTGCTTTTCTGATGAATTGGGAAATTTGAAATAGCAAAAGGAACTTAGGCCAACATGACATCCCATAGTCTGTAAAAACAATATGGGAGTTGAGAAAAAAGCAGAAAAAAAAATATGGGGCTATTTAAAATTTTGCTTAATGTCTATAATAAGTAATAAGACTTTTTCCCGGAAAAAGCTTAAAATTCATAATCATAAACTTTTTTTTTCTAGATGTTAAACTACTAGAAACTACCACGCAGGGTTTTGTATCTGATCAATAGTAAGCATGTGAATAATAGCTGTCATTCTGTTTTATAAAAGAAAGAAATGCTGTTCAATAATTGATGGTTCCAGGACAATCAGAAGCTTATCATTAAATCAGATTTCAGTTTAAGTACTTCTGTGGCACATTTAACTTGTAGGTCCCAGTTATATTTGTTCCTGAAATATGTATCGCTATTACATGGATAGTGCTGAAAAATTTTCACTACTACATAGTTAATAGATTAATTGAATATCTGAAATTAAGGCTGTTATGTAAACCTTGGCCACATTCTGGATTAGTATAAAATTACTACTGCATGTTGGTACAAATACGTACTGCTAGTATAGGCCACCTCACCTATTGACTCATTAAGATGAGTTGTGTCAAGCCACAGGATTTGGGGTTAAATCTGGGAATAGATCTTGTGTTTTGCCTTTGCACTATGATTCAGTTCTAGATGGGAATTCTTGGGAGTTGTTGTTTTTGTTGTTGTTGTTGTTGTTGTTTTTTGCTTTCTACTAGCTGATTGTTGTCAGAAAAATCAGGTTCAGTTCTGTAAACCTATACACTCCACGACAGAGTTTTCCTTGCTTTATGTTAGTTATCTATTGCTATATAACAAACCATCCCAAAATTTAGTGGCCTAAAACAGTAACAATTACTCTTTCTTGCAATTGTGTCATTTGACTGGACTCAGTGGGTAGTTCTGCTGGATTTGCCTAGGGCCAAGCATAACAGTTTTTGTGCTGGAAGAATTAATAGGGTTAATTTTCACTCACTTGGCTGACTGTTGGTGCTAGGTTTTCACTGAGGTATGTTTGTTCTCCCCCACATGGCTTCTCATACTTTAATACATGGTCTAGTATCTTACAGCATAGCATTTGAGGTCTAAGGGAGCAAAAATGGGCATTGCTAGCCTTCTTTAAGACTAAGCTCAGAACCAGTACAGTGTCACCACTGCCCGCATGTTACTACTCCCAGAACTTAAAAAAGTAGTCCAGATTCAAATAGAGGAGAAACACACTAGATCTCTTAGTGGCAGAAGCAGCTTATACATCTAGGGATGGGACAGACTATTGGCAGTTTTGTTGAAGAAAATCTACCACATGTTGCTAATAAGGTAGTTGCATTTTATTACAGTTTCCCTACTACATTATAATTTTTCTACAGGAAGTTTTATTGTTAAACTGTCTTTCAGATGTAGGCAGCAGGTGACTAATAAAGGCCAATGGCAGAATGATCTCTGTGTAGAAGTTAACAATAATTATTAACATACAACTTATATTTTAGTAATTACATGTAAATGCCTACTACTTGTTTTAGAAAATAACATTTGGAGAATTATTAACAACAAAAGTGCTCTATTATTACCATAGTTTTATTCAGTTGAATTTCTGTTTTTTCTGAATTTCTCCAAAGATTTAGCATTTTTTGAACAAATGAAGTGCATCATAAAAATTGCAAAATGATCCTTATATTGAATTTGTATCTTAGACTTGTAGACTTTGCCAAGAATTATTCTTTAAAACATTTGCTACTTCTCTGCCTAAGGGTAAGTTGAATGTTGTAAATAGGCTTCTTTCTTCCTCTTCATGTGGTATAGACTAGCAGGGGAACCTTGCTGTGGATGACTGCCACTCTTATAAATGCACACTAGCAATGCAGAGTGGTAGGATAAGCCAGTAGTTTTGATATAACATCTTGAAACTTCTTTCCTTCCAAAGAGTTTTCATTATGATCTACTTTACTATTTAGGAGGGAAGTCTCACTTATTCCATTTTACTTTGGCTATAGATGCAATTATTTCTTATTAAGTTACTCTTTCAAATATTTCCACTGCCTATATGAAGTATCCTGCTGGGAAATATAGAAAATAAGAGGGGAGACTTTATTTTCTTCCTGAATTTAGGTGTTTTCTGTGTGTATATATAACTTGAAATTTGTAGTAGACTTTCCTATAATTGAACAAAATGTTTGATTTTCTCATTACTATTGTATGGAGAATAGAAGACTACATAAATATTTTAAGGACTTTTCATAGTTCACAGTGACCTGTATATTTTTTCTTCCAGATCTAGGGAAATAAAGCATAAAATATGAAGCAGTGATTGACTAATCTAGAAGTTAGGAACTTCCATGCAAAAAGAGAACAATTTCCACAGTTTTCCCCATCAGTAGTTAGGCTAGCATTAGCTTTTTACTTCCACCCAAATTCTTGTAGGTATATGTTATATGTTAACAAGCTTTCCTTTTACAAACTTTTTTGCTATTTTTAGGTCAAACAAAATAAGTGGTAACTGCTTGTTGCCAAGATAGTGTAGGTTAACTTATTGGCCTCAGAATGTGTAAATTAATATGAGCCCTCAGAAATCACACTCTTTAGCCTAAAAAGCATACTGCTCTTTAGGTGAAAACTTCAGGTGTCTATATCCTTCATTTAGAGAATAGCAAATAAATGACTAGTACTAGTATCTCCCAGGTAGGCCCCTGATCTTATATGTGAGCATATTTCTAGAATGAAGATGATGAATATTTAATGGATGTTCCCTTGGTATAAAATAAGATAATCTTTGACAGATGGTGGTTTTAAATGAGAACATTACAATAATTTAGAGTGGACAGGCACATTTTATCTTTGTGCTTTAATAATATCATTACAATGTAGGTCAGTGTCTTTTGTGTGGAAATGAAGGCCAATTACAAGTCAAAAATGTCCACATGTTCAAGTATCACCCTGTTTTTCTCATCTGTACCTCAAGAGAATACATAGATTTCATTAGAGACATTATTGTTTTAGGCACTGAACATCAAGTTTCTTAGAATTGATAGAGTGATGGTTACTAATAAACATGTAAAAAGAGAAAGAAATAATTTTCTAAAAATTGATTTTATTCTTTTTAGAGTAACAGGATTTAAAAGCAATTCATTTTCTATGATTGTCTTGAGTATTTGGGGAGGGAAGTTGGCTCTTTGTTTGGTTTTTTAATTTGGCTGAGGCATATTGTTGACCTTCGAGTTAAAGGCCAAGTTGGGCATTGCAATCAGGAGTCCATTACTCATAAAGAAAGGTCATCTTTCTCTTTGACCACATAAAAATAGATTAAAAAACATCAGGTGTTTCACATGCTTGAAACTTGCTGCATATTTAGGTTCTCTTTGTGTTTAAAGAACTGGTATGAAAACACATGGCATGAAAGGTGTCATTGTGTAAAATAAAGCTTCGAATTACAAATGTGTGTGCAAGCGGTTATTTTCTTCCATTTGTAAAAAACTACTTTAAATATATATTCAAACTGAATAATATGCACAGCATAAAACAATGGTCCAAACTGGTGCTTCTGATACTTACAGAGGAAATGTGTGTTACATTTTGCATCTATTGTGCATCTTCAAAAAAAGAGAAAGAGCCTTCTTTTATTCAGTAAAGACCTCTTAAAATATGTTAAATGCTTCCAAAACGACCAATGAAATATGCATATTTATTAAATGTTCAGTAGACTGTGTGGTGTTAGAAGCTTGTTGGAAATGTTAGTATGTTTTTCCTGTATTGCTGTGCTTCTTTCTACAAATTAATGTCTGTTAGCTATATCCTCATTTAATGATTTTACTAAACAAGATGTGAATCTAATTCTCATTAAACTACAAAAATTTATTAAATGTATTTGTGTTTATTAAAATCAGAACACCATGAAATTATAAAACATTACCTTTTACAAATACCTTATTGCCTTTTTTACTTTTAAGCATAGTTTTACATTATTTCCTGACACAAGAATGACTAACACAGATTGTTTTTTTAGTTTCTCTTTGTTGTGACATTTTTTTATGGATACATATCTTTATGTATGGACTGTTTTGTTAATATATATTTAGCAATAAAAATATGGTGATACTGAGAAATTGATATAAATAATTATTGAAACGAAACACTCCTAACAATATCACTTTGGATTATGTGCAACAGTCTGGTAACTTGAAAGCCTCACTTGTTTTTTTGTTTTTTTTTTTGGTACTGGGGATTGAACTCAGAGGCACTCAACCACTGAGCCACATCCCCAGACCTATTTTGTATTTTATGTAGAGACAGGGTCACACTGAGTTGTTCAGTGCTTCACTTTGCTGAGGCTGGCTTTCACTTGTTTTTGACAGTGGTTAGATAGGACATTCTGAAGGGAAAGGAAGGGAGTATTGATCTGAACATAGGCCATCCATGAGAAAAGGAGTCTCCCAAGGCCCTAGGAGTTTTAGGGAATAGAATCTGATTTTCCATCCTCGGCAAGTTACTATTCAATTGTATTAAATAAGAACCACCCAGAATATGTTGTCTACTCCATTTCCTGAGGAAGTTTGGACTTGTAAAACTGCATATATTTACATTTTTTCTTAAAACATATAGAAACGTATGTGTGTTCTCTTGTGTATGTTCTGTTCCTCTAAAGAACTGCTTAATATACCCCTAGAACTTCTTGCCAGGGACACTTGGTTCCCAGATGGATATCTATACTCTTAAGTGTTGGTATGAAGAGCTGAGAAATAATAATTTTAAAAAGCCAAAAGGAAAAGCACAGCCTCTGCACAAGGAAATATGATTATTATGGGTGATAATGACTGGAAATTGAGAGGTCTCTAGTTATGTTTTTATTTAATATTCCCCCTAGATGGAGTATTCTTAATCTGTTTGGAATAGAAATTCAAATGAGGGCAAGTGTTGAACACTGGTTTTACCATAATGTGATTCCTATCTCTTGTAAGCTGTTACTACTATTACTAAGAAAAAACATGAGCCGATATTGTCAGGTAGTTTCGAACATTTCCCTAGGCCAAGGTATGTTTATTATTTCTGTTCTGGGCTTGCCTCTCCTGAGATAGCATCTATTGTCATGGGAACTGTAATTTTATTAGAATTATGAGTGATGGTAGGGGAAAAGCTGATGCTTTCTGTTTCCATGATATTGGGTGAGACTTGAGATTTAGGATCAGAAGAGAGGTGTGGCCATCTGTTGAACAAGTTGTCTTCAAATCTACTTGTCTCTTCTTTCTGGCTTTGATGGCTTCTAAAATTAGTTTGGAAATAAAATAACAAAATATAGATTCTTCCCTTATTTAGAAATATCCTCCCTGAGTTAGCACCACCTCCCATAAAAAAAAAAGCATGCCTGACTTCCTATGGTCTAAGCTTGTTTCTATAAAAACATAATTTTTTAAAATATGATAATCAAAATCTATCTGTGCAGAACTAGGCCATGAGGTTCTTTTTATGCTAAGAGAGGCCAGTAATTTTTAGCATTGTTAATTTAAATAATTATTTGGTCAAAAATCAGAGTTTTCTACAGTGATTTTTATCTTTAATCTGTTGGTTCTTTCAGAACCAAAGAAGAGAACATTTGAAAGATGGCAACACAGGGATTATAAAAGCTAATATTTTGTTCTTCTTGAGCCCCACCCCTACCACATACTTTGAGAATTCTCCATCGCTAGGTACATCATTGCATGTTCCTCTAAAATGTGCCTTCATTATGTTGGCTCACACTTTATATTTTTTGACTCAAGGAGAATGATAGCAACATCATGATGATAGTGCCAACTGATCTTCAAGGAATATTTTCTCAGCTCTAATTCATATGACAGCTGCAAAAAAGGAATTGAGACATGTATTCTGTTAAATGTAGCAAAAGAAAGTAGTTTACTCTTATAAATGACCTAAGCGGCATTTGATTAAACTTTCTAAATATGGACTGGATATCTGTATCATGGAGCAGTGAATTTTTGTGACCTGTTCTGTGTTGTATCCACCCCCCTCTGTCTTTTAAAGGTACATAGGCAAAGGAGAAAGCTGAGTGCACCTTTTTTTTTTCTTTGATAAATATTTATTTATTTATTTATTCTACTTAGGTATATATGACAGCAGAATGCACTTAAATTCATTGTACACAGATGGAGCACAACTTTTCCTTTCTCTGGTTGTATGTGATGTAGAATCACATCATATATGCGGTCGTACATGAATCTAGGGCTATGATGTCCATCTCATTTCACCATCTTTACTGTCCCCATGCCCCCTTCCTACTCCCTCCCCTTTGACCAAAGTTCCTCCATTCTTCCCATGTCCTTTTCTCCATTATGGATAAGCATCCACTTATCAGAGAGAACATTCAACATTTGG
>PVHX01012949.1:31431-57140 GCA_004024805.1 Geosciurus inauris | reverse complement strand
AGCCTGTAATCCCAGCACTTAGGGAGGCTGAGACAGGAGAATCGTGAGTTCAAAGCCAGCCTTAGCAACAGTGAGGCACTAAGCAACTAAGTGAGACCCTGTCTCTACATTAAACCACAAAATCGAGCTGGGGACATGGCTCAGTGGTTGAGTGCCCCTGAGTTCAATCTCCAGTACCAAAAAAAAGAAAAAGAAAAAGAAAAAAAAAAAGTATGCAAATGAAATATCTCTTCTACCCTATCTCTTGGCTGCCCAGTTCCCATCCTCAGTTCTCAGTGTTTCTTTCCAGATACATTTTATTTTATTTATTTATTTAAATTTTATTTATTTATTTATGTGTGGTGCTGAGGATTGAACCCAAGGTTTTGTGCATGTAAGGCGAGCACTCTACCAACTGGGCTATATCCCCAGCCCCCACATTTTATTTTTTGCGATGCCAAAAATTTAACCTAGAGACATTTTCTTGCTGTGGCCTCATAGCCACTTTCCTGCCTCAAGTCTTGACCACTGCCTCCACTTCATGTCTGCCTCACCTCTGATCTGTTACCTCCCCACCTGAAAGCCCTTCAGTAGTTTTCTGTGGGCTCAAGAGAGAACCAGCTCTCTTACTTATCAGAACACAAGATACTTTATGCAGGATTCCTGCCTCGCTTCCGGGACACATCGCAACATCCCTGCCTGCCTCACAACACACTGCAGAAACTACCAGCCTATTGCCTCCCTGACTCTCCCAACTGTTCTGGCTTCTGTGGCCTTGTTCACATTTCTCTCTGTCCATCATTTAATGCACACAGCACCTACTGCGAGCCAAGCCCAGGACTGCGAAGGACACAGGGCTGAACAAGACTGAAACATTTCTGCTCTCATGACTCACATTCTGGCAGAGGAGCATTTAATAGGCGAAGAGTTATGGCAAAGTGTTTGTTGTTCCAGGATAGATTCAGAACACTGGGGTCAAAAAGGGCCTCCTGGAAAAAGTAATGGTTAACTGAATAGTCGTAAGTCAACTGCAGGTGGGCAGGCAAGAGAGAGAGTCTCAGGCACGGGCACAACTTGGTCAAAGGCCCTGATACTTGGACAGGAATCTCCAGTCCAGAGTGAAGAGAACACAAAGGGCAGAGTGTGAGAGCCCCGAGGTGAGGAGGCCTCAGGAAGCCACTCTCCAGACCAAGCCTTTTTTTTGGTGCCGAGGATTGAACTCAGGGGTACTCGACCACTGAGCCACATCCCCAGCCCTATTTTGGGTTTTATGCAGAGACAGGGTCTCACTGAGTTGCTTAGTGCCTCGCTGTTGCTGAGGCTGGCTTTGAACTCGTGATTCTCCTGTCTTAGCCTCCCAAAGTGCTGGGATTACAGGCATGCACCACCGCGCCCGGCCTGATGATGTTTTCTGAAAGGGAGTCTAATCTGTATTCAGATTCAAACTTGCTGAGTTGGGGGTTCTTGCAAGACATCTGAGCGAAGACATCCAGCAGACTGTTGGCTAATAGCTATCTATCCACCTTGGGCAAGTCACCTGGCCTAGAGGTTCTTTTTTTTTTTTAATTTATCTATTATAATTAGGTTTACATGACAGCAGAATGCATTTTGATTCATTGTACACAAATGGAGCACAATTTTTCATTTTTCTGGTTTTACACAATATAGAGTTACACTATATGTGCAGTCATACATGTACCTAGGGCATTGTTGTCCATCACATTTCACCAACTTTCCTGCCCCCATGTCCCATCCACTCCCTTCCCTCCCCTTTGACCAAAGTTTCTTCATTCTTCCCATGCCCCCTCCCCCATTATGAATCAGCATCCACTTATTAGAGAGAACATTTGTCCTCTGTTTTTTTTGGGATTGGCTTACTTAGATTAGCATGATGTTCTCAAACTCCATCCATTTACCTGCAAATGCCATAATTTTATTCTCTTTTAATGTTGAGTAATATTCAATTGTGTATATATACCACAGTCTCTTTATCCATTCATCTATTGAAGGGCATCAAGTTGGTTCCACAGTTTAGCAATTGTGAATTGAGCTGCTATAAATATTGAAGTGGCTGTGTCACTGTAGTATGCTGTTTTTAAGTCCTTTGGGTATAGACCGAGGAGTGGGTTCCATTCCAAGATTTCTTTTCTTTTCTTTTTGGTACTGGAGATTGAACTTAGGGGTACTCAACCACTGAGCCACATCCCCAGCCCTATTTTGTGTTTTATGTAGAGACAGGGTCTCACTGAGTTGCTTAGTGCCTCGCCCTTGCTGAGGCTGGCTTTGAACTCACAATTCTCCTGTCTCAGCCTCCCTAAATGCTGGGATTACAGGCTTGTGCCACCGCACACGGCTCTATTCCAAGTTTTCTAAGGTATCTCCATACTGCTTTCTAGATTGGTTGCACCAATTTGCAGGCTCACCAGCAATGTATGAGTGTGTCTTTTCTTCCACATCCTTGCCAACACTTGTTGTTGTATTCATATATATATATTTAGACGCTGATGGACCTTTGTTTTTGTTTTTGTTTTTTTGGTACCGGAGATTGAACTCAGGGGCACTCAACCACTGAGCCACATCTCCAGCCCTATTTTGTGTTTTATGTAGAGACAGGGTCTCACTGAGTTGCTTAGCGCCTCGCCATTGCTGAGGCTGGCTTTGAACTGGCGATTCTCCTGTCTCAGCTTCCCTAAGTTGTACCTTTCTTTTATTCATTTATTTATATGCAGTGCTGAGAATCAAACCCAGTGCCTCACACATGCTAGGCAAGCTTTCCACCACTGAGTTATAACCCTGGTCCAGGCTCCATGTGCTTATCCACACCACACAGTTTCACCGAGGAGGTTAAGCCCAGGAACAGATGAGACCAACTTCAGAATCCTGAGAAGGGCGAGAGGCCAATACCAGCATCTGTAGCCAAGGTCACCAATTGGTGGTCCAGGTGCAGAATCCTGCTATTGGACAAGTTTTCTCTGAACTGCTTAGTTGTGATTCTTTTATTTTTAGTAACAGGGATTGAACTCAGGGGCACTTGACCACTGAGCCACATCTCCAGCCTTTTTTAATATTATTTTTAATTTTTAGACAAGCTCTCATTAAATTGCTCAGGGCCTCACTGAGGCTGTAAGTTGCTGAGGCTGGCTTTGAACCTGTGATCTTCCTGCCTCAGTCTCCTGAGCTGCTGGGAGTACAGTTGTGTGTCACCATGCCCAGCAGTTGTGATTCTTTTTTTTTTTTTTTAAATATTTTTCTAGTTGTAGATGGACACAATGTCTTTATTTTATTGCTTTGTATGTGGTGCTGAGGATCAAACCCAGGGCCTCACGCATGCAAGGCAAGCACTCTACCACTGAGCTACAATCCCAGCCCAGCAGTTGTGATTCTTAAAAACAAATTGTCGTACAAAAATTAACTAAGAATGCATCAAAACTCAAAACATAGGAGCTACGGGCTGGGGTTGTGGCTCAGTGGTAGAGCGCTTGCCTGCCATGCGTGAGGCACTGAGTTCGATTCTCAGCACCACATATAAATAAATGAATAAAATAAAAGTCCATCAACATATAAAAAATACTTTAAAAAAAAAACATAGGAGCTACAACTATAAAATTCTTAGAAGCTGGGCGCAATGGCATACACCTATAATACCAGCACTTTGGGAGGCTGAGACAGGAGAATTGCAAGTTCAAATCCAGCCTCAGCAACAGCAAGGCGCTAAGCAACTCAGACCCTGTCTCTAAATAAACACAAAATAGGGCTGGGGATGTGGCTCAGTGGTCTAATGGCCCTGAGTTTAATTCCCGGTACCAATATATATATATATATATATAAATAGATATATAAATATATATAAAAATACATATAAAAATATATAAAAATATAAATATATATATATATAAAGGGCTGGGGATGTAGCTCAGTAGTAGCGTACTTGGTTAGTTATGCACAAAGCTCTGGGTTTAATATCCAATACTGCCAAAAACAATCAAACAAACAAAAAAAGAAAACCTCAACAACAAAAGAACAACCCAATTAAAATGGACAAAGGACATGAATAGACTCTAAAGAAGATATATAAATGACCCACAAGCACAAAAGATGCTCACCTCACTGAATGCATATCATAACCACAATAAAAAATAACACAATCAGGGATGGGGCTGTAGCTCAGTGGTAGAGTGCTTGCCTAGCATATGTGAGGCACTGGGTTCAATCCTCAGCACCACATATAAATAATAAATGAATAAAAAAGCTAAAAAAATTTTTAAAAAATAACACAATCAGGGCTGGGGTTGTTGCTCAGTGGTAGAGTGTTTGCCTAGCATGTGTGAAGCACTGGGTTCCATTCTCAACACCACATATAAACAAAGTCCATTGACAACTAAAAAAAAATTAAAATAAATATATTTTAAAAATAACACGGATATGTCTTTTTTGGTCAATAGACTTTGTATTTTATTTTATTTTATTTATTTATATGTGGTGCTGAGAATCGAACCCAGTGCTTGACACATGCCAGGTAAGCGCTCTACCACTGAGCCACAGTCCCAGCCCCTCAGATGTTTCATATGCCCATTAGAAAGCCTGTAGTTATTTTTAAAAAGTGTTTTCAAGGATGTGGAGAAACTGGAACCTATGCACATTGCTGGTGGGAATGTAAAATGGCACAGCTGCTATGGAAAACAGTACGGCAGTTCCTCAATAAATTAAAAATAGAATCACCATACGATCCGGTGATTCCACTTTTGGATAAATGCCCAAAAGAATTGAAAATAAGGACTTGAACAGATATTTGCATACCCATGTTCACAGCAGCATTATTCACAGTAGCCCAAAATGGAAATAATCCAAATGTCCATCAATACAGGGATGAATAAGAAAATGTGGGGGCTGGGATTGTGGCTCAGTGGTAGAGCGCTTGCCTCGCATGCGTGAGACACTGGGTTCGATCCTCAGCACCACATAAAAAATAAATAAATAAAATAAAGATATTGCGTCCATCTACAACTAAAAAAAAATTTTTTTTTTAAAAAGAAAATGTGGTATATACCCATATGCCTAAAAAAGGAGGGAAATCCTGACACACGCAATGGCATAGATTAACCTGGATAAAATTATACTATATGAAATAAGCCAGTCACAAAAGGACAAATGTCATATGATTCCACTTGTCAGAGATACCAAATTAGTAGTCAAATTTATAGAAAGAGAAAATAGAATGATGGGTGCCAGTGGTGGAGGAAGGAGGGAAGAGTTATTGTTTACTGGGGACAGAGTTTCAGTAAGGGAAGATGGAAAAATTCTGGAAAGGGGGAACAATGCACAACAGTATGAACATACTTAATGCCAGTGAACAGTACGCTTAAAATGATAACAACTATAAAGTTCAGGTTATGTATATGGTTTTACTTTTCTTTTCTTTCTTACTTTTTTTTTTTTTTGGTACTGGAGATTGAACTCAGGGACACTCGACCACTGAGCCACATCCCCAGCCCTATTTTGTGTTTTATGTAGAGACAGGGTCTCACTGAGTTGCTTATCTCCTCGCTGTTGCTGAGGCTGGCTTTGAACTCGCGATTCTCCTGTCTCAGCCTCCCTAAGTGCTGGGATTACAGGCTTGTGCCACCACACTCAGTTTTTCTTCATATATATATATGAAGTTTTTCTTCATATATATATATACATATATATACATATATATGTATATATGTATATATGTATATGTGTATATATATGTATATATATGTATACATATATATGTATATATGTATATGTGTATATATATATATATATATATATATATATATATATATATATATATAAATTCTGGAGATCCAACCCAGGGCCCTAGGCATGCTAGAGAAGCACTGTACCACTGACCTACACTCCTAGCCAATTGTGTATATTTTACCACCAGAACAATTGAAAAAAAATTAAAATTAAAGCTGGGTGTGGTGGTGCACACCTGAAATCCCAGTGAGTCAAGAGGCTGAGGCAGTAGGATTGCAAGTTCAAAGCCAGGCTCTACAACTTAGTGAGACTCTGTCTCAAAATAAAAAGGACTAAGAATAGAGCACCCCTGGGTTTAAGCCCCAGTATCAATAAACAAACAAACAAACAAACAAAAAACCTCTAACTAGAGTCACTATTTAGAACTCAGACACATAAAACATTTCTTTCAAGGAGAAGTGTTTTTATACTGATGTTTGGCATGCCAGCATAAAGCAATTAAAAAAGCAAACTGGGAACTGGGCGTGGTGGCGCACGCCTGTAATCCCTGCACTCTGGGAGGCTGAGAAAGGAGAATCGCGAGTTCAAAGCCAGCCTCAACAAGGGTGAGGCGCTAAGCAACTCAGTGAGACCCTGTCTCTGCATAAACACAAAATAAGGCTGAGGATGTGGCTCAGTAGTTGAGCGCCCCTGAGTTCAATCCCCAATACCAAAAAAAAAAAAAAGGGAAACAAACTGGGGGCTAGGGTTGTGGCTCAGTGGTAGAGCACTTGCCTAGCACGTGTGAGGCACTGGGTTCGATCCTCAGCACCACATATAAATAAACAAAATGAAGGCCCATGAACAACTGAAAGAAATATATATATATAAAAAAGGAAGTAAGAAAAGCAAACTGACTTTTAGTTGTTTGCTGTTTTTATTTGGGTTCTTAAATGATGTACTTTTTTTACCTACCTGGGGCAGACCTTGCCCATTGCCCTACCCATGGGAGACCACTGCCACCAATACTGGGATCCAATTACACTTAGCAACTGTGCACTGGGACTGAGAGATGCAGACTGCTCCTTGGGAGCTATTCAAGTCCTCAACCCTCAATACAAAGAACCTTCTCAGGTATTACCTCCTATAGAAAACGTCTCCTGACATCCTCTCTCCCTTGACTCTGGATCAAATATTTCTCTTTAGCCAGCAAGGAGGTGCAGGCCTATAATCCCAGCACTTAGGGAGGCTGAGACAGGAGAACCGTGAGGTCAAAGACAGCCTCAGCAACAATGAGGTGCTAGCAACTCAGTGAGACCCTGTCTCTACATAGAACACAAAATAGGGCTGGGGATGTGACTCAGAAGTCGAGTGCCCCTGAGTTCAATCCCCAGTACCAAAAAAAAAAAAATTTTTACTCCTTTATATTCATACAGCACCCTGTGCCTACTTGTGTCACTGACCTCGCACATTCTATTACAATTACATGTCTCCTTCCACTTCTAGACAGAGCACCCTGAAGGCAAAAACCTGTTCCAATTGATTAATTAGTACTCAATGTTCTGGCCATATCAGAAACAGACACACACACACAGTTGTCTCAAAGTAAAGTGGTTTGGTGAATTAGATGGTACAAAAGAGGTGTTGTTGAGCTGCCCCAGGATATGATAGCCCCTCAAGGTAGGAATGGGCCTTACAAATAACAAAATACTTTTATTCTTTTTTTTTTCCTCCTATGTTTTAGTTCAAGGAATGTCTCACCCCTATCACGAGCCCTAATTTCCGGGTCAGGATATTGAAGCTCACAGAGATCAGATGAACTGTCAACAGCTCCAGGGCAAGTGACTGGGCAAACCAGTAGGACAGCAGGCATTTCCTGACCTCCAGGCCAGGGCTCAGCCAGCCAGCCCTGTCCACCGCGGTCTTCGCAGCTCCCTCCTCTTCATCTTGACGATGCGCTCATTTAACCACTAGGTGGCGCTAGATGCCCGTTCAAGGGGAGGCTGGGCACACTTTAGGGGTTGCAGTGAAAGTTCCTTTGAGAGCGGACTTTGCTGGGACTGCAGTGGCACACGTCCCCGGAACTGGGGAGTCCTGGTACAGAAAGGGTGCGTGTGTGTTGGGAGTGGTAAGACAGCCGGAGTTCAGGAACTCTGGCGGCAGGGATGGAGGGAGGAGCCGCTCCAGGGCATTTTGTTCACTCCTAGCGCTGCCTAGTCTGGCCGCGTTGGGGGAAAGGGCAGTGCTGGGGGAAGGGAGGGCTCTTCAGAGCGGCGGCCCCGGCCTCCACCTCCACCTCTCTTCTCCGCAGACAGAGTCGGGGCCTGGAGCAGACCGGACATTCCTAGTCTCCGGTAAGGAAACCAGGAAATAAGACCCGGAGACCAGCTTCCCTGCTGCCTGCGCCTGGTCTTCCAAAGCCAGCCCTGCTGTGCCAGGGAGCCGCGCTCCAGGCTCCCAAAGGCTCCTAGAACTTCCCCTGGTTCTTCGTTCCCCACTCCTTCGCAGGCCATGGGATCAGTCCTATCCCCAGTGCAACCAGACCTGTACAAAAAATTGTTCTCCAGGGAGGGCCAGGGTCTGTCCTCTTAACCTGGCTCTCTTCCAAAGTTCCCTGTCGCAGTGAATGATACCAGTATCTATCTGGTGGTTTGACCTGGAAAGCTTGGAATCATCCCTGACGTCTCCTCCTTTCTTCTTCTTCTTCTTTTTTTTTTTTTTTTTTTGTTTTTTGGTTTTGGGTACTGGAGATTGTCAGGGGTACTCGACCACTGAGCCACATCCCCAGCCCTATTTTGTGTTTTGTGTAGAGACAGGGTCTCACTGAGTTGCTTAGTGCCTCGCCGTTGCTGAGGCTGGTTTTGAACTCCCTATTCTCCTGTCTCAGCCTCCCTAAGTGCTGAGATTACAAGCTTGAGCCACCGGGCCCGGTTTCCTCCTTTCTTTTTTCCCACCTTTTCATCTCTGCCTGCCTCTTGGTTTTCACCACTCACTGGGCCAAGTGTCCATCATCTCTCAGCAGAATTGCTGTTACTATCTAGATCTTCACGGTCACTCTTCAGTTCCTCTTCCTCCAGTACCTTCTCCAGGTGATACTCCTGATTATCTTTTCCAGTTGTTAATCTGACCATGTCATCCAGCAGCTAAAAGACTTTCAAGCTGGGCACAGTGGTGTATGACCATAATCCCAGCACTTAGGGAGGCTGAGACAGGAGAATCGCGAGTTCAAAGCCAGCTTCAGCAACGGCGAGGCGCTAAGCAACTCAGTGAGACCCCGTCTCTACATAAAGCACAAAATATAGCTGGGGATATGGCTCAGTGGTCAAGTACCCCTGAGTTCGATCCCCTGGTACACAAAACAACCAATAACAACAACAAAAAATACTTTCAGTAGCTCCCCAGTGCTCTTGCATTAGAAACCAAACTCTTAGATGACCCACAGGGCCTCCTCCACGGTCTGGTCCTTCCCACATCTCTGAAGCCATGCCAGCCTCACTCTCTAAGTTTGGCTGCACTGACCACGCTTATTAGGGGGCCTTTGCACATGCCAGTTTCTGCTGCCTAGAATCCCATCCCTCTTCCCCCAGTCCTATCCCTTCAGATAGAAGCTCTAGCATTGCCTTTTTCAGGGACAGCCTGGTTCACCTCCTGACTAGGTTGGCTCACTTATTATTTGCTTTCCTAACACCACATACTTTCTCAGTATCCTCAGTTTGTTATAGTTGTAATTGTACATTTATTTTTCTTTTGGTTTTTTTTTTTTTTTTGGTGCTAGGCAAATACTCTATACACCACCAGCCCTGTACTTTTTATGTTTTTGGTACTGGAGATTGAACCCAGGAATGGTGTACCACTGAGTTATATCCCTAGTCCCTTTTTTTTTTGAGATAGGGTCTTGCTAAATTGCTGAAGGTCTCGCTAAGTTGCTGAGACTGGCCTCCAATTTGTGATTCTCCTACCTCAGCCTCCTGAGTTGCTGAGATTTCAGGCATGTACCATCACTCCTGGATCTGTACTTTATTTTTAAATTTTTTTTTTTTTAGTTGTAGGTGGACAGAATATCTTTGTTTTTATGTGGTGCTGAGGATCGAACCCAGTGCCTCATGTATGCTAGGCGAGCACGCTACTACTGTGCCACAATCCCAGCCCCTGGATCTGTACATTTTAAAAAAAATTTTTTTTAGTTGTTGATGGATCTTTTTTTTATACATTTATTATTTATATGTGGTGCTGAGGATCGAACCCAGTGCCTCACGCATGCTAGGCAAGTGCTCTACCACTGAGCTACAGCCCCAACCCCTGGATCTGTACATTTTTAAAAACATTATTTATTACTAGAGTTCCATGAAGGTAAAGACCATGTCAAGTTTTGCTCACTTAAAAAAAATTTCCAGGGCTGGGGATGTAGCTCAGTGGTAAAGCACTTGCCTAGCATGCACAAGGCCCTGGGTTCCTATCTCAGCACCACTAAATAAATAAATAAATAAATAAAAATAATAATGATAATAAAATAAAACTCCAGCAGTGCAAGGCCTTCCTGGATTCAATTTTCAGTACCACAAAAATAAATAAATAGGGGCTGGGGTTATGGCGCAGTGGTAGCGTGCTCGCCTAGCACGTGGGAGGCACTGGGTTCGATCCTCAGCACCACATAAAAATAAAAATAAAAAAAAGATATTCTGAGCCAGGCGCGGTGGCTCAAGCCTGTAATCCCAGCACTTTGGGAGGCTGAGACAGGAGAATTGCGAGTTCAAAGCCAGCCTCAGCAATGGCGAGGCGTTAAGCAACTCAGTGAGACCCTGTCTCTACATAAAACACAAAATAGGGCTGGGGATGTGGCTCAGTGGTTGAGTGCCCCTGAGTTCAATCCCCAGTACCAAAAAAAGAAAAGAAAAGAAAAAGAAAAAAAGATATTCTGTCCACCTACAACTAAAAAATAAATATTAAAAAAAAATAATTTAAAAAAAATGTTAAAAATCTCTAGCACCTCCACACCTGGCATAGCAGGCACTGAACAAATGTTTCTTGAATGACTAAGTAAATCTGTTAACACACATCTCTACATCTCATCTCCAAGGCTAGGCCTCTATCACCTCTTATCTGGAACTCACCAATAACTTCTTGCCTCCCAATTTATAATCAAGTCCCTACCAATGAGTTTCCCACTCAGAAGGCAGAGTGATCTAGTAGAATTGCCAATCTGATCATGTTACCCTGCCCCTTCAATAGTCTTTGGTGGCTTCCCATGGCCCTGGAAATAAAACCCATGCTTATTGACTATGGCCTTACAAGGCCTGGCAGGGTCTGGCTCACCTCATGCCAAGCTCTACCTCGAGGGACCTTTTTATTTATTTATTTGCACTGCTGGAGATCACATGCTGGGTGAGCTCTGCCATTGAGCTATATCCCCAGCCCTTAATAGACATTTCTTAATTCAACAAATATTGAGTAACCTGTTCTACCAGGCACTGGGAACATTGGTAAGCAAAAACAGACCCCTTCAGATCTGCTCAGTCCTGCAGATATTCAAACACAGCCCCTTCCACACAGGCCTCCTTCCTTGCCTAGAAAGTGCTTCTCCCTCTCCTCCTTTCTCTAATTTCCTGACATTGTCCAGTCAACATTTGCTCACCCATCAGGCCTCAGCCCAAACCCCATTTAATCAGGGATACCTTATGCCACTCCGAGCTTGAGTCTGACCCCCGATCTCTGCTTTTTGCTCCCTATTACACCCATTGTAGTTGTAGTTACAGTTAAAATGTAAGTAATGTAATGAAGCATATTTTCTTTTTTTTTTTTTCAAATGTATCACATATTTACTGGTGAACTAGCCAAAATCAGTATTGCAGCCTCTCTGTGATGGAAGAAAGCACATATTCCCATTTAAATTTTCCCAACTGTCCAGATAATGCAGACCTTTTCAGGTGAACATGACAAGATGATCACAGCCTTGATAAGCATAAATGTGTGTGCCATTTCATGTCATTCCTTATAGACCCAGCTTGGTTCTCCTCCAGTGTCTCCTCTTGGAATTGTACCTGATTTTATTACCAGTTTTCATTTGAATCCACTGAGGAATGGGACGATTTTGCTTTTGTTTCTTGGCCAAAAATTGCTTGATCCTGAAAGTCTTGTGAGAAGACATGGTGAGGAACCGAATTTGGTGCTCACACCACAATGGCCGAAAAAAGGCAAAGAGCATGAAGCATATGTTCTTTTTTTTTTTTTTTTTTAATATTTATTTTTTAGTTGTAGGCAGACAGAATATCTTTATTTTATTTTTACATGGTGCTGAGTATCGAACACCAGTGCCTCACGCATGCTAGGCGAGCACGCTACCACTGCGCCACAACCCCAGCCCATTAAGCATATTTTCTATTTTCACATTTGTTTGTGTGATTCTTTGGTTAATATCCATCTTTCCCACTGGGAAGCTCAGGAGCTCTGGACCTGGTTTGTGCTTACCATCAGATCCCTTTGGTGCTTAGCAGGTGCTCCACAGGCAATTTATTGATTGAATAAATGAGTAAATGATTCCCCAAGAGTGTTCAGAGGGTACTGCCTTTCAGGGAAATCTTGGAGCCTCTACCCTAGAGCAAACAGGAGCTGGGGGCTGGGAGGGGTGTGTAAAGAGCTCCCCCCCAAGGAGAGGGCCCAGACCAGCTGATCTCTTCCTGCACTTGTCACCCCTCCCCCCGTCCCCAGTGCCTGTGACTTGGCCCCTGCTCACCTCTCTAGCTCCATCTAGCTCTCTCCCCGCTATTTATTGCCTTTACAAACCTCCTCCTCCCTCAGGGGGCCTCCCACATGTTGTTCCCTCCTGTGACTTTCTCCCGGCTTCTTTTCACATGGCTGGTTTCCTCTCAAGCTTTTTTTTTTTGGTACCAGGGATTGAACTCAGGGGCACTTGACCACTGAGCCACATCCCCAGCCCTATTTTGTGTTTTATGTAGAGACAGGGTCTCACTGAGTTGCTTAGCACCTTGCCATTTCTGAGGCTGGCTTTGAACTCGCGATTCTCCTGTCTCAGCTCCCAAAGTGCTGGGATTACAAGCGTGAGCCACCGCGCCAGGCTCCTCTGAAGTTTTAAGTATTGCTTCTTTACAGGAGACCTTCCCTGAGTATGTCTCCCCCTTATTGCCCATCCTTTCATCCAGTTCATGTCCTTCTTCATGTCTCACAAAAGAAATGCATTTATGTATTTGTTTATTGTCCCTGTATAAGTTAGAAGCTTTGGGGCACAGGGAACAGAAAACTAACTTGCAGTGGCTTAAACAGTAAGGGAAGGAGTTGAAGTCCAGACACATGCCTGCTTTAGGGTTGGCTAATTCAGTGATGTTCTCAAGGTCGGAGGTTCTCATCTGGCTGCTCTGCCATCCTTGATGTTGGCTTTGTCCTTAGATAAATTAGCAGGGTAGTGGATGCAGCAATTTCAAACAGCCCAGTGGGACCTCAATATACAAGGAGGGTTCTCTCCTCATAATGTGTATTAACTATTGCACTGTGACGAATTATCACAAAACTTAGCAGTTTAAAACATTTATTACCTCATAGTTTCTATGTATTAGAACTGGCCAGTTCTAGCTCAGGGTCTCTCATGTAGTGACAGTCAAGCTGTTGGCCAGGACTGATGTCATCCGAAGGCTAGCCTGGGCTGGAAGATCTACTTCCAAGCTTATTCACATGGTTGCTGGCAGGCTTCGGTTTCTTTTCTTTTTTTTTTGGTACCAGGGATTCAACTCAGGAGTTCTTGACCACTGAGCCACATCCTAGCCCTGTTTTATGTTTTATTTAGAAACAGGGTCTCACTGTGTTGCTTAGCACCTCGCCCTTGCTGAGGCTGACTTTGAACTTGTGAGGCTCCTGTCTCAGCCTCCCAAAGTGCTGGAATTACAGGCATGCGCCACTGCACCTGGCAGGGTTTGATTTCTTGATATGTGGGCCTCTCTACAAGACTGCTCAGGACTGCAGCTGCCTTCCCAAGGGTGGGCGACTCAAGACATAGAGAGTGACCACAACAGTCTTCAGGGTCTTTCATAGATTAATCTCAGAGTGACACACCATTGCTTCTGCAGTATTCTACTGGTAGCTTGGCCCCACCCTGGTACAATATGATACCACATAAGGATGTGAATACCATGAGACAATAGGAGATCATCTTAGAGGATGGCTGCTGCATTGTGGTTCCTTTCAAGTGAGAAAGCCTTTCCCAGAAGCCCCCAGGATTCTCTTCACATTTGTTAGCTGGAATTGTGCCATATGCTCATGCCTAATCAATAGCTTGAGGGACTTGGGACCATCACTTTTGGCTCACCACAATCATGATTGATCTCTGGGGCAGGGATCTGCTAAAGCACAGGGTGGGGTCTAGGAAGAAGATGAGTACCTGAACAAATGAGGATTGTGCAGAATGAGGAAGGGGTGATGGGAACGAATGTTGAGTATGTGGCCCACAGTGCCTGTGGTTCTTACTATTAGACTGTGCCACACAGGACAGAGGTTACATCTTTTCCTACTACTGCATCTACACTGTGTAGCCCAATGCCTGATACAGGGAAGATGTGACCATATCTGTTGCATGAATAAATGAATGAATTCATAAGTAGACTGGAAGACCATAGGGCAGGGGGTCCAAGACTGGTACCAGCAGGTAGGGACAGGGATGCCTAGGCCCTAGGCCCCTTCATTTCTTAGAACTCAGGAGTCCACCTGCTCCCACCCTCACCGCCAGCTCCAAAGTCAGACAGATTTGGCAGAATTACTCTCATTTTATTTCTGGAGAAGTTTGATCAGATGCAATAACACTGATTCCAGGCGAGGGTAGGGGGCATGGGTACCCCTGAAGCAACCAGTATCCTGTGGCCCAAGGTGCCCCGCATTCCCAGGCCTGGGTTCTCCCTCAGTTACAGTTAAATAGAGAGAGGAAGATTTCCCCAGGGAGCACTGGAAGGAGGGTTTGCCTCCTGCATCTGCCCCTTCCACACAGAGGCATCTGAGCACAAGCTATTTACAGTATTCACATCCACTGTACCCCACCAAACCAAGGCAAATACTACAGATGGCCCTTGCCCCAGGGGGGAGGCCAGAGAGCCTGTGAGTGTATGTGTGTGTATGCGCGCGTGAGCACACGAATGCACTGAGGGGCAGGGTCTGGCTCCAGCCAAAGAGACATCAGTCTGTAAGGTGCAGATTAAAAACAACAGAGAGGACCCACCCCCAGGGGCCCAGGCCTCTTCCATCTTTGTTCTGTCTCTTTCTCCTCCAGACATCCTGGTAGATGATGAGAAGAGCCCTCACAGCCATGCCTGGATCCAAGGCAACCCCTTAAAGGACTTCTAGGGGAAAGAATGAGGGGGAAGAGTCAGGCAAAGCTTGCCTCTTGGGGGTCTTCAGGGTAGAGCAGGAGAGGGCCTCTTGCAAAGCTCTAAGAAGAGAAGGCAGGGCTGGGGGGTCCAGGGAAGGATGTTGTAAGGGATGGATCTGGGTCCAGGAGCCAGGGGACCCTACCTGTGACCTGTGGAGGCTGCACCACAGCTTTCTTGAGGAAGGCTTCTGCCTCTGCAAAGGGCAGGAGTGCTTCTGGTGTTCGGCCCAGACTCTTGTCCCCAGAGGGTCCCTTGGGGGAGAAGCCATTCTCTTGGTGTGCTGGGAGAGGCTGCAGGCCATTCACCAGGGACCCAGGCAGCTCCTTGCTTGGCATGCTGTGAATGAGAGGGCCACAGTCAGCACCTCGCCTCCCAGTTCCCAGGCCACTCCACAGGTCCAGCCTAAGGCTGCCGTCCTGCTCAGGGTCCCTGGGGCTGGGAGCTGGTACCTCCACTGAGGCTCCTGGGGAGTTGGCTCCTCTTTCTGCACAGCTTCCTTCTGCAACCCTGAGGGTCGAGCCTCCATAATCTTCACAGGATCTATGACAGGGAAGGAATGGTCATCAGCCAGTGGCTGGTGAGTGATGTTGGAGGTTGGGGGTAGCAAAAGGGTCTTACCTGGGTCGGAATTGTTGGCTTTTGCTTCCTTTCTGTCCTGTTTCTGCTTTAAAGAGGAACAGCAGTCAGATCCAAGGGCTATCTGGACCCACCTGACTGTGGCCCTCAAGTCTTTCCCCTCTCAGCCTCCCGCACAGCCTCCTTCCTTCCCTGAATGCCTTTCTGCAGCCTCCTCTCCTCCTCTCCCCAATCCCTACTCCCAACCCAGGAATCCTGACCTTGGTTTCAGCAACTTCTGACTTCCGAGTCCTCTTCATTATTTCCTCCAGACGCTGTTTGGAGGGCCCAAACAGTTAGGCCCAAGCACCAGCCTAATCCTAAACTTCCCACCAACCTCCACCAGCCACCCCCAGCTCATGCCAGCCCTTTTCAGGCCTGAAATCAGTACCTGCCCCAAGTCCTCATCCTACCCTCTTCAAGCCCTGGACTGGGCCCTCTGGTTGCATTCAGTTAGCCTCATGGACTGCAGCCCCACCCAGCCCAGATGCAGGTCACGCCCACCACAGCCCCATTGGCTCCCTACACACCTTTCTGCGCTCCTGCCGCTCCTGTTCCTCTCGCTGGAAGTGCTTTTCCCGCTCTAGGCGCTGCCT
Organism: Geosciurus inauris; assembly: GCA_004024805.1. Lineage (NCBI taxonomy): Eukaryota > Metazoa > Chordata > Mammalia > Rodentia > Sciuridae > Geosciurus > Geosciurus inauris. The sequence goes on along the minus strand of PVHX01012949.1, from coordinate 40,879 downwards.
TTCTGCTTCTTCTCGCGACCGGGCTTCAGCCTCCTCTTTCTGCCAAAGACCCCAGTGAGCTTTAGGCACCTGGCTCCAGCCCTCCCTTTTGTTCAGAGGCGTCGAAGTCCAACCCGGGCCTTCCCGATGGCTAGGGCACCTGCTTCTGCAGCCGCTCTTGCTCCTCCTGCTCCGCCTGCGCCTTCTCTCGGGCCTCCTGCTCCTCCCGCTTCTGGGCCTCGGCCTCCCGTTCTGCCCGGGCTTCCGCCTCCCGTGCCAGCTGCTCCTCCCTCATTCGCCTGAAGGACAGGGTGTTGGGGGGATGAGATTCAGTGGGAGCCTCTTCTCCAGGCCCCGTGGCGCCCTCTTTTTTTTTTTTCAATTTTTTTTAAAAATATTTTTTTAGTTGTAGATGGACACAATGTCTTTATTTATTGCTTTGTATGTGGTGCTGAGGATCGAACCCAGGGCCTCACGCATGCGAGGCAAGCGCTCTACCGCTGAGCTACAGTCCCAGCCCACCATGGTGCCCTCTTAGGGCGCACTCACTTGTCCCTTTCTGCTTGCAGCTTCCGTTCTTGTTCCTCCCGCTCCCGCTGCTCCCGGGCCTGGCGCCTTTTCTCAGCCAGGAGTCGAGTGGCCTCTTCTCGGTCTGTGGTGCCAGCCATGGGTTTGCTAGGGGTCACTGGGGGAGCCGGCGCTGGGGGTGAGGTCAGAACAGCAGTACCTGGAGGAGGACCCAGGACCAGGGAGTCAGCACTGGTACAGGCACCTCCACCACCCCTGCATACCCACTTCCTGGACCTCAGAGTAACCCACCCACTAAACTGCTGCCATCCACACTGAGTGGCCTGTGTTTTGAGGGCTGGACCAGCTCTTCCTGTCCACAGCATCCAGTCCCCAGGCATCTCTGGTGGCCCATACCCCTGACCACGCAGGCAAAGCTGGCTTTCCTAGCTTTCCACCCTCTCTTCATGCCCACCTGCAGGGATCTCTGCTGTGGGCTGCTCCTTCTGGGGCTGGGCAGGGGTGGGTGAGGGCACAGGTGAGGGTGCTGGTGAGGCTGGGGCTGCTGGCTCCTTCTCGGCGCTGGCCCTACTCTTGCTCTGGTTCTTGTCCTCAGGCCCTGCTGTGCTGGGGCTCTCCTTTGCCTCCTCCTTCCTCCGAACCCGCCCCTTGAGTGATGCAGTGGTGCCCCTGGGAGACGGTGGTTTTGGAGGCAGACTGTGTCCCTGCCCTGGGCTGGGGCAGGGGGAGGCAGGCCTGTGCCAGGAGGGAGAGGATGGCCGGGCCTTGGACTTGGGGCTGAGAGAGAAGATGAGGGTTAGAACTGGAAGGCATGCACACACAACCACACTGAGCGTGTCACTTCCTCATGGAAATGTCCCCTCCCCCAGGCTGTCAGCACCGCCCACCTATTCGTTCTTACTGTATCATTTCCTTAGTGCATACTCTCCAGTTTGTAATTGCATATCATTTGTGATTTGGTTGTTGTTGTTGTTGTTGTTACTGGGAGTGAACCCAGGAGTTCAAAACCCCTGAACCACATCCCCAGCTCTTTTTATGTTTTATTTAGGGACAGTCTCACTAAGTTGCTGACGCTGGCTTTGAACTCAGATCCTCCTGCCTCAGCCTCTTAAGCTGTTGGGTTTACAGGCCTGTGCCACTGCGTCTGATTTGTGAGATTTTGGTACTGAGGATTGAACTCAGGGGTACTCGACCACTGCGCCACATCCTCAGCCCTATTTTTTTGTTTTATGTAGACACAGGGTCTCACTGAGTTGCTTAGCACCTTGCCATTGCTGAAGCTGGCTTTGAACTTGCGATCCTCCTGTCTCAGCCTCCCAAAGTGCTGGGATTCCAGGCATGCGCCACTGCGCCCAGCTATGTGAGTTTTTTTTTTTTTTTTAAAGTCTGTCTCAATAGCCTGTACTCTTTTTTGTTCTTTAATTTTTTTTTTTTTGTACTGGGGTTTGAACTCAGGGGCACTTGACCACTGAGCCACATCCCCAGCCCTATTTTATGTAGAGACAGGGTCTCACTAAGTTGCTAAGTGCCTCGCCTTTGCTGAGGCTGGTTTGAACTCGTGACTCTCCTGTCTCAACCTCCCAAAGTGCTGGGATGACAAGTGTGAGCCACCGCGCCTGGCTCTTAGCCTGTACTCTTTTTTTTAAAATATTTTTTTAGTTGTAGATGGACACAATGTCTTTATTTTATTGCCTTGTATGTGGTGCTGAGGATTGAACCCAGGGCCTCACGCATACAAGGCAAGCGCTCTACCGCTGAGCTACAATCCCAGCCCTTAGCCTGTACTCTTAATGAGAGCAAAAACTGGGTGTGCTTAGCTCACCAAAGTGTCCTTGGTACCCAGAACACTACCTGGCAGCTCAGTCCTCCATTGGGCAAGTACATACTGAGTGCTTACCAAGTACCAGGCACTGTTTTAGGTGTTGGGGTGATTCAGTAATCAAAACATGGAAGAGGGAGAGAAAGGAAGGAAAAGTAAACGAGAGGAGGAGACAGAAAAGAAAGGAAGAGAAAGAAAAAGGAAAAAGAAAATAAAAACCTGCTCTCTAGAAACTCATTTCTTTCATTCTAGAGTGTGTGCCCAGCAAGTACTTGTGAATAAATGAGTGTATGCGTGGCCTGGGGTGGCGCAGGGCCCGCCCACCGCTTGCGCTCACCTGAGCTCAGAGGTGGTGCCAGCAGAGAGACGTGGCCGCACAGTCGCAGGTAGCGACTGGCGCTTTTTGAGGCTGCGCTCCCGGGCCAGGGCACTCTTTTCCTTCTCGTTTTCCCTCTCCTTGTCCTTCTTCTCCTTTTTCTGCACCTGGCAGGGAGGGTAGGGGAGAGCGGAGAAGGGGTGCTGAGGTCAATGACACCGGTGCTCCAGGATGCAGGCAGCCTGTTCCCACCTGCGCTGCCACTCACCGGAGAGGCCTCTGGCCGGCGGCTAACCGGAGCGGGGCTGCCCCCAGCACTGGGCTTGCGCCGCTCCGCGCGCTCCCCAGCTGGGGTGCAGCGGTGCACGCTCCGGGGGGTGCTGCATGGTGGTGTCAAAGGGCTGGCGGACGCAGAGCGCGGGCACACGGGCACGGCTGCGGAGGTATGAGTGCGGTCGGGCTGTGGCCCAGGCGCAAGGCCGGCCCCTGCCCGGCCCCTCGTGGGGCGTCTCCCAGAGCCGCTGCCCCTACCCTGGTCGCGGCCGTTGCGGGGCAATGTGACCGCACTGCGACTCCGAGCCAGGAAAGACAGGGTGGGCGTCATCAGACGATCCACAATGCTGCTCTCCCATGCGCTCAGTTGTAGGCTGCGATCTGGGGGGAGAATACCGGAGAAGCCGGTCACTGCAGGCAAAGATATAGGAGGAGACGCGTACTGTCCCCAAGATGAGCCCAAGGATTCTCATCCAGGATGAATCTCCCGTTGAGTCACGCGGGGCCACACTTGCCCTTCCTGAGATCTGGACCTCCACTGCCTAACCAGACAAGAAAACACTTCCCAGGGCAACACCCTGCATGGCTTCAGGGTTCTGCCTACCACTGTCCCCAGATGAAGGGGCTTGGACATAAGAAGGAACTGTGAACATAAGAAGGAACCCTGCGGGATTGGTGGAAGACCCAATTGGCCTCTTCCATGTCCCTCTGTAGGGTCCTGCCTCTCCTGCTCTCAGAGCACTGGCCTGGGCAGGCATGCTCTTGTAGATTTGGGACAGCAAGGATCCTTGTGTTCCTCTCATCCAGTCTTTAGAAGTCCTGTGCCAGGGAGAGGCTGCTAGGGGGCTTGGCTGCCCTAGGCCACCCTGCTCTTTCTCCTCAGCTGCTGGGTTATTTTTAAGCCTCAGTCAGGTGGGGTTGGTGCAGCAGCTGATTTGGTTGCTAGGCAATAAAGCAACCAAATAAAAGCTAGAGAAACTTATAAATAACTCCTACCATGGCTCCTTTCATATGCACCAGGGCACGGTGGGAACACAGGGACTGTGCTACCCTGGTTGGCCACAAATCTGGAACCAGCCAAGGCCTTGGCTGGAGCTCTGAAGACAGAGAGGACAGGGTTGTATGGACCTTTAGGGTGGAGCCAGAATGACCCCCACACAGCACCCAGGCAAATCTGACACATGGGGGCAAGGCCATCTGTCTCGGGTTGGCCCAGGCCAGCTGGCTGTGGTTGGAGATAAGGCAGCCAGGCCTTCCCACCCCCAACCACTACCCAACTTGCTCTTGAGGCTCCTGCCAGGCATTCTGCCCCGTGGGCCTTTGTCTTTTGTCTCTGTTCTCCTCCCCTGCAGGGCACAACTCTGTCCTCAGGGTCCGAACCCAAATGCCAGCTCCCCAGGAGGGCACAAAGCCCTGGTTGGGGTCAGATGGGGATGGGGACCTGGAGTATGTGAGGGCTTCAGGGTCTGATGGTATTGCTGAGCTCTGGAGGAGGCCTGTGGGGCTACATGGGGCTCTAGAGGGGGAAGGCTGGGCCTTCTCTTACTTCTACTGGGGGAGTTCCAGAGCGTGGCAGAGGACTTTGAGAGCCGCTTGTTGATTATAGAGTCCACGTGTTTGGGCAGGTTTACTGCCGACACGGAGCACCTGCTCCCACCTGGAGGGGAAAAGACACGGCATTAGGGCCGGGCCAGACGGGAGCCAGGGGGGGCACTGAGGCCTTCCATGCAGGATGCTCCAAGGGCAGGGTGGGAGAGGGAGGAGTGGGCAGGCTAGGATGGGGAGGAGGAGGCAGATTTGGCCCTGGGAGGAGGAGGATGAGGGGTAGGTGATCAGAGACAACTTGGTTTAGGGGAGCCAACAGAGAATGAGCAGAGGGAGGAAATGGTGTGAATCTAGAAAAACTACAGCCTTCCTGGCCAGACCAAAGGAAGCCATTCCCTAGGGCTAGGTGCTGCAACCCCTCCCCACAACCACCCAGCGTTGGCACTTGCTGACACTGCCCAGCCAAGGCACTATGGATACAACACCCACATACTGGGACAATGCAAACGTTCCCAAACAGAAGAACCCACACACAGTCACTTGCACAAATCCACATATTCATCCAGACACACAAAGACAAAGACATGCAGACACAGGCATATGGAGTGGTAGGAACTTATGCATATGCACATGTGTGTGCAGACATGCACAGACAGAAACACGAATAGCAACGTGTCAGACCCAGATGCACACGAAGCACAAACACATTGAAGCAACCTGACTATTGGTGATGTTTATAGCAGCTAGCATTCACGGATGCTTACCATGTGCCAGGCACTGTGCTGGGCACCACACACCTGTTACCTCACTTGATCCTCCAAACATCTACCCTCAATCTCGGAGGCAAGTGGTATTGTTATCCTCATTTCATGATGAAGAAAGTGAGATGTTGAGAAGTTAAAGGTCACAGCACAAGTGCCAGAGCTACAGCCCCAGTCTGTCTGACTTAGCAGCCCGCACTGAGGTACACAAGGCCACAAACACATCAATGCAAATACATCAGGCTACATACAACAGACCCACGAGCACATACACCAGAAGATAAGAGCTGGAAATACTGAATTTTGCCATTGCATAAAGACATCCAACACAGTGGTACATACATGCCAGCAAAAGAATCAGACCAAAATCCATGATGAGCCTACATAAAGAGAGCTCAGAGACAAAAATCTACCTTCCACGTGAGAGGGTGACAGTTTTCTTTAAATATCCAGAGTCTGCAGGGCATTAAAATCCTTTTTTATGTATCATCAACTAATAGTAATTGACAGGAGCAAAGAAGGCTACTCCTAAAATGACAGAGTTCTGAAGAGCAAACCAAATGAAGAGAATCCATCTCTGATGTGATAGTGGAAGGCCTTGGGAAGGGACAATTCGGTTTACAGACCACTCCAGAAGACACAAGTCACGAGAAGCCAGACACACCTGATGCAGGGAGCCACCACCTCCTTACACAGAAGTTGATCCCTTCCCCACTTTGCCAGGCCCCACCCATCAACACTCCCAGCCTACTCACTGGTCTTATGTCCTGGGGAGCTGTGGTGCAGGGCCCCTGCCCAGGACCAGCGCTGCTGCCGGATTTCAGCCCACGTCTTCTTCACTGACCGCTGGATGGCTGCTTCATAGCGCTCCTGGGAGCAGGCGGGGAGAGGAGAGAAGTCTGGGTTCAGAATCATCCACCATAGCTGAGAGACAGCCTTCTTCATCCTATGATAATGCCTCCCCCTACTCAAGCCTTTCCTGACTCATTGCAGGTAACCAAGGTTACTGCATCCTTGCTGTGATTAGGACATGTGCAACAGATCCCTTCGGACTCCTTGGAGAGTTTTCAGCTGTGCCTGAGTCATTTCCTGGGTGTTCTGAGTTGTTTCTCTGAGGATGAAACTGCCTAGAGCTCTTAGGCAGAGCTATGTCCTACTAGCATGGAGGGTTCTGACCTTGGGGATGTTTCTCCTTTAGCCTGAGGTCATCTGGCAGGGTCAGAAGTCTACCCATGTGGCAGGGAAGGCACATACACGCAGATCCATGTCTACACACACACACACACAGGCACAGTCACAGGGACCCAGAGTGGCATGTAGGGAGCAAAGCTGCAGATGTCCAGACATTGTAATCCCAGGTCACAGATGGGACTCCGCAGAGGCACGAACACCCATGTGCACACACATTTCTAATACAAGGACACGCAAGCACCAGTGTGCGGAGCTGTGCAGACCCAGTCCCAAGCAGCACCTATGCACCTTGTTTTTCTCCAGCTTCTGCCGCTGTCGCTCCTCCAGGGCAGCTCGGCGTTGCTCAGCTTTAAGTCGCTGTTCCTCCAGTCGCCGGCGCCGCTCTTGGAGTTGCTTCTCTCGCAGTGCCTTGGCCTTCTCCTCCTTCTCCAGCCACACTGCCTTCTTGGCCGCTGCGAGGGGGGACAGGGGCAATGGCATGTGAGGGGTTCTGCAGCAGGCCCGGGCCAAACACCTCCCTGAGATCCTGACCCCGGGTAGTGGCTCTCCTGCCTACCTAGGTGGAGCCTCACTCCCAGACCCCCTCTCACATTTAAGGGCTTCCTGAAGAGAGGCCTCATAGGAGGCCTATTTTTCTAACAATTGGCCTCTGGTTTCTCAGGACTGAAGTGAGAAATGAGTTCTTCAATGTAAGATCCCCACCTGACTCAGGGACCTACTGGACATATTTCTATGTATTGTGACTAAGAGCATGGATCTGGGTTGAGAAGAGGCTTCTGGATTTGAATCTCAGCTACTGTACTAGCTGTGTGACTTAGGCAAAGGACTTGATCTCTCTGAGCCTGTTTCCTCCTCAGGACGTGATGTAGAGTGAGCATGAAGTGTTCCAGCAACAGCAGCATTATTCACAGGATGCTGAAGGTGGTGATGACCGTGAAGGTGATGACGACGCCTCCCACACTCACCCAGGTACTTGGCCCGCTCTTCTCGCCGCTCCTTTGCCAGCTTGTGTCTCTCTCCTGACTTCTTTACATCTTAGCAGAGGGAATATGAGCCAGTCAAAAAATCTCCTCAAGGAGCTGTCAGCCTGGGGATCCCTCTGGGCCTTGCCCCTCTCCCTCCATCTTCTCCAGGGAAAAGGGGTTCCCTCAGGTGGTACCGCCCAGGGCTAGAACATGAGCCAAGGAGTTTGGGCCCAAGACCAGGGACTTTACACATACCTTGCTTGGTGGGGGTGCTGTCGGAGGCTGGCACTGCAGTTGGGGACGGCTGGCTGCTCCTTCGAGAAGGCCTGGCATCCCGTGAGCCAGTGGCTGGTGGGGTGGGTCCCCTGCATTTTGCTTCTGAGGAAGGGGATTCTTCCTGCAGCGGGGCTGGCCTAGGCGCCACCTGTCCTGGAGGACTCTCTGGTTCCATTGGGAGCTGTTTCGGGCTAGTGGCATTCTTCATGGCAGGAGGGGTGTCTGGGGGAGTGTCTGGGACCAGGGCTGACATTGGTGGTGGTGGTGGTGGAGGTGAAGGGTCACCTTCTGGAGAAGGTCTTGGCTCTGGGGGGATTCTGGCTACCACAGCTGAAAGACCAACACAGGAGAGGAGAGAGGGTCAGATTGTATACCTGGGCCATCAGTTCAGTACAGGGCTATCTCCCTTGCCCAGTGGATTTATTCATTTGTGGCGTCCAGTGTGGGCCAGACATCAATGACATAATGGTGAAGGAACAGCAGAATCTCTGCCTCTGAGGGGCTGGCCCTCCAGCAGGGCAGACAGAGAGCTAGGTGGTTCCAGGAGAGGGCAAGCACTGCATCCTGGCAGCACGGCAGAGAGGGCTGACTTGTGTTTGGAGGGCTTCCTGAAGAAGAAGCAACCAAGCTGAAATCACAAGGATGAGCTGGAGCCGGCAAAGCAAGAGGAGGATGCTGGCAGAGAACGCGTGTGCGCAGGTGGAGGGGAGGGTGTGGTGGAAACACTGGGGAAAAATTTGAAGCCCTGGTTTGTGCACCAGATGGTAATGGCTGGTTTTCACATCTTCAACCTCACCTTTCACTCTACCTCTGGGTCTCAGTGCCCAGGCCAGTGTGGGGCACATGGGGTTGACTAGGAGGAAGGACAGAAGCATGGGCACAAGTGGGATGCCTGTGTTGCTGGAGTCCCCGGTGCAGCGGATGACCAGCTCCATCTACATCTACTTTGCAATCTTTCTTTTTTTTCCCCAGTCGCCCTCAGATTTCTTCTTTTAAGACATGAATATTTCATGAACCTTATACAAGACACCCAAGTGCCCAGTAAGGAAGACAAAGAATTTGGTAAATATGCACATGTGTGCACATGCATGCCAAGGGGCAGCTGAAAGACAAGCTGCAGTCGGGTAGCTGAAGCTCAGTTCCGATTTCACCACCTCAGACAGGGAGGGAAGTCCTACCTCCCCACAGGCAACCACTCAATCTCTCTGAGTCTATTTTCATATCTAAACAGGTATAAAGAGCCCAAGCTAGTGGGGATGTCAGTAGGGTGCTTAGCACAATGCATGTGTCAGTAATGACACTATACTACCTTTCCTTGTGGTCTTGTGATGCCTACAGGTCTCTCAAAGAGTATTTTCTGGCTTGGTGCGGTGGTGCCCATCTTTAATTTCAGCCACTAAGAAGTCTGAGGCAGGAGGATCACAAGTTCAAGGCCAGCCTCAGCCTCTTAGTGAGACCCTGCCTCAAAATTTAAAAGCAAAAAAAAGGGACAACCCAGGCGCAGTGGCACAGGCCTGTAATCCCAGCACTTAGGGAGGCTGAGACAGGAGAATCGTGAGTTCAAAGCCAGCCTCAGCAACGGCAAGGCACTAAGCAACTCAGTGAGACCCTGTCTCTACATAAAACACAAAATAAGGCTGGGGATGTGGCTCAGTGGTCGCTCAAGCGACCCCGAATTCAATCCTTGGTACTCTCAAATATAAAAAAATAAGAAATAAAAAGGGCTGGGGATATAAGTCCGTGGTAAAGCACCCCTGGGTTCAATCCGTATTACAAAAAAAAAAAAAAAAAAAAA